>JAQZBX010032207.1:0-19993 GCA_029593785.1 Cabassous unicinctus | reverse complement strand
ATTAATCAGTCTTTATAGGAACCTTTGCCTATGTGGCAGCTGTCTGCCAGTTGGATCCTGACTTATACAAGCAGTTAGCATTGTGGTTAAGAGCATGAGTCTGTGGGTTCCCATCCTCATTCAATCGCTCACATGGGACCTGGGGCAAGTTACTTGTGTTAAACGAAATAGCACATGCAAGTGCCTTGTATCTACTGTGTTTCATAAACACAGTATTATTACAAGCTCAATTATTTTTATCCAGCAAGCTTACAGAGCCCCCAAAGTCAAAGCCGAGGGATTATCTCAGGACCATCTGAACTGCACCCAAGCAGTTACAACTGTTTGGATTTAAAGTAACTGGGGCTTTGCCACTAAGCATGGACCATAGTTCACATTGTAGACCACACTTTCTCAATTCATTCTTTTTGTAAACTTCCAGATATCAAAATAGATTTTGATAAGTAAATGAGTTTTCTGAAATGACAAAAATAAATAAATAAATAAAAAATAAAAAATAAAAATAAAATAGCTTCTTGTATTTTAACCTTATCATTTCCTTGGCTGTTTAAGAAAAACTAGTTTAATCATTTAAAAAAAAAACCCATAATATTCAAACCTAACAACTTTTAATGTTTTACTTTCTCAAATTCAAATCCTGAAAAGTATCTTTTATTTTAAATTATTTCAAAAGGTTTGTTCTTTCTCCCTAAAAAAAATGAAGTAAAAAAATAGTTGAGTTCCTTTAATATGTTATAATTTAAATGCAAAGTGTTTAGAAAGTGCTATAAAGTTAAAAGGGATTCGTTAACCTTTTAATCAAAGTTGTATAAATAAAAAGTTCATATAAATACTAAAAAAAAAAAAAAATCAACTGGGCATCTTGGGACGGAAGATGTCAGAGCTCTAACCACTACCTTTCTTGTCAGTCTCGGATTTGAGAAGCAGTGTCTCTGCCCATCAGTAAGAATGGGCGTCTTTTGGAGGAACTGGCAGGTAAAACAGCCCTTTAGCTGCACGTTAGAATCACCTGGATTTTAAAATCCTAATGCCTGGGTCCCACCCCAGAAATTCGGATTGAATTGGTCTGGAGTGTGGCCCAGGCACTGGGAATTTTAAAAGTTCCCCAGGACAGCCTAATGTGCAACCAGGTTCCAGAACCACTTCCTTAGCATTTATACCTCCCAGGAGGTTGTGGGAAAAGTAGTCTTAGGCCCCTCTCCAAACCTGGAGAGTCAGACTCTGCATGCTCAGAGGGTCCCTGAGAAGCAGTAGCAGCGTCTCAGGAGAACGTGTTAGAAAGGCAAATTCTCTGCCCCACCTAACACCTACTAAATCTGAAACTTGAGGGGTGAGGTCAAGAGGGCACCAGTATTTTTGGTGGCTGCGTCATTCTGTTGACTTTCCTTGAGTTTGCTTTTGATTAAAGTTAGAGATGTGCTTGTTTTTTTGTTTTTTTTTTTCCTGTATGCTTGTTTTCCTATGAAGCACCAAGTCCCACATCTTGACCTTGTATGATTTTTTTGAAGTGTAGGAGCTTATTGAACTCTTTCACATTTCACAGTTACCTTGCCCCATTTCTCTGCCTGGTGAGATTTGTGTTTTGAATCCTGATTGTCGTTTAGTGTAATCATTCTCTCCCAGCTTTATGACATACCATTTTCTTTTTTTTTAAATCAACTTGTCTTCTGTAGCTTCAGTCAAGTTATTAATTAAAATGTTGAATAGATGGGGCCCAAAGGCAAGCTTTCCAGCAGGACACTAGAAACACCCTTCCAGGTTGCTCTCTATTCATTAATTAGCACCATTCCGGTGTCTACACTCCCACCAGCTGTCCTCACATCAGGGTCACCTTTCTCCATTTTGTCCAGACACATTTCAGTAAAGATCATGTTAAGTCCCCTGTGATGGCCCTGGCATTCTGTCTACTGCATTTTGCTAATTTACCAGTTAATCTTATAAAATAGGAAATTAATGTGGTCTGAAATGGTTTATTCTTGAGAACCCATGCTGGCTTCCCATAATTGCTGCTCTGCCCTTCCTAGTCATTCTACAAATATGCCCAGAATTAACATCAAGCTACTGGTATGTAGCATAGAGAACCCACACTCTTGTCCTCAGATATTAGAATGATATATGCCTGTCTCCGCTGGTTGTTTGCAATTTCTTAATAAAAATTGTCAGTGATTCAGCAATGCCATTGGTAAATTCTAAGTGCTTTGAAATAGAATCTAGAGACGTGCCATGATTTAGAGTTGCTAGTTCCTCCCTTATATCTTAGTGTGTCCTGGTTTTTAGTTTCCTTTCATGAGCAAAGTCTTTATAGTCCTTCTGGTTCGAATACTATTAATTGTGCAATATAGAGAATATGACAAGATACACAGAACTTCCAGCTCCTGAGGAGCAGGCAACTGGGCAATGAAGGATTCATGTTTGAAATTCATGTTCCAAACAGGGAGTTTTAGTGGAGGTTAAGGAATGCTGGAGGACCTTACTCTGCCCCAGTGCCACCCATCTCCCGCCCTGCCAGAAGCACACATGATAATTTGATCTCTACCAGAAAGCAGTTCCATTTAAGTTCAGGAAGATGTAGTTGGTGAGCTTGGTTTTGAAACGTCAAACATAAGGCATCCTCTTCAATATTCAGAAATGACATGGTTGGGGGGGCGGGATTTTCATTTTCATTTCCAAGTCAACATGTCGGAGAGGCCTTGGGATGTGTTGGAGAAAGACCTCAACCTAGGGTAGGAGGGTTCTTGACACAGTTGTGAGAAACAAGTCAAAGACTAGTCATTTAGTAACAGGGGAATTTAATGTAAAGTGAAAGCACACACTCAAATACTCACTCGTGCTTGTACGAGTTACACCTGCTGGGGCTGGGGTGCTGTTTTAAGGCTGGGCTCCCCCCTTCTTTCTCCTCCCCCATGTAAATTAAGACTTTTAAGTCTCAACGTTCTCATTGGTCTGCCTTACGCAAAGGAGGGATTGGAAACTACAACTTTTTACTGGCTCTGTATTCCTCGGAGTGGGAACTGTTGAGGGCGGGGGGATTGTCACTAAGCATGTGGTGGTCAGGTGATGGGTGGACCTTTTGTCATCTGGTCTCTTTGGGCATTAGGCCATGGGCAGATGATTTTCCACTGCAGTTAGGTATTATCTGATGGCAATTTTCCCTTGGTCTTCCTCCTTTGCCAAATTATCGCCCTTTTATCTTTCCTTACCTCAAACAGATCTTTATTTTTAACATTAGGTTTGGTTATGAGAACATAATTTTATATACTAGGTACAATAAAGCAGTGATTTGGAGATCAACATTTGTATTTTAGGTCAATAACCAACTCCATGATCCCTTTGCCTTGATAAGAAGTGTTAGAGTAAATGGAATGCAAAGAGATTCTAGAAATTACTTCAGAAAGTTCACTTGCTCCTCCCACTGCTCAAAGGCACCCCCATAAAGACAGTAGGCCTCTCAAGTCTTTAACTGTACCTGCCAATGTCTTTATACAATAAAAAAACTCCACAGAAGTCAATGGAAGTGAATCAGTAATAATTTGACTTTCTTACCATCTCAATTGTCCGGCTAAATGGTCCATCGTGGGGCATTGTGGTTGTATTTTTTTATGGAGGGCAAACGTGTGTAGTGGGCCACCAAAAAGGTATGTCCGAGTCAGTCCTAAGCCCTGATACCTTTGAATGGGGCCTTGTTTAGAAATAGGGTCTTTGCAGATGTGATCAAGTTAAGATCATAGTGGATTAGGGTGAGCCCTGGATGCCAGGGCTTGTGTCTTAATAAGGGAAGGGAGAGGGCGGTTTGGATACAGACATTCAGAGAGACACAGGGAAGAAAGAAGGCCACGTGAAGGTGGAAGCAGAGACTGGAGTTACGTTGCCACAAGCCAGCGAACGCTGGGAGCCACCAGAAGCTTGAAGAGGTGAGGAAGGATTTTTCCTGAGAGGAAGCCTGGCCCTGCTGACGTCTTACTGTTGGACTTCTCTCCTTCAGAACTGCGAGGGAATACATGTCTGTTGTTTTGAGCCAACCAGCTTGTGGTACTTTGTTACAGCAACCTCAGGAAACTGGTACCGAGGGTAGTGATTTTTGTTTTTATTTTTAAAGGTATTCTTCTAGTTGGTTAAATAAGCATAGAAGAAACATTCCCCCAAATAAGAACATTGAAATTTGTTGGGATTTATTTCTTTCTAAAGTTTGTACATTTACACAGATCATATACATATTTTAAAACCTTCACTATTTTGCATGATTTCTATTACATAAAAACCATTTGAATGCAATAAATTTCGTTGTTGTCAAACAACAAATTATTCCCAACTCATGAAAACACAGGAACAGTTAAATTCGTGAACATTTACACAATAGAGAAATGTAGTATATATATCACAGCTTCTATACATTTCAGGTGACTCACTTGTCTACAAGGTTTAGGTTTACTTTAACAACAGTGAAAGAGAGGGTAGGGTAATATTTATATACAACTATTTTAATAAAAAATAAAGCAATTGTAAAATGTAAACTTAATTTTCAAAATATTCTTTAAACACTTTAACAATATCCACATAAATTACTGTTCCAGTCAAATGACAACCACCACAAATGCCATACTTTCCTAGAAGATGGCATTTCTTGAACCTGGTGGGTGATAACGAGGAACAGGCTTCCAGTACAGGGTACAGTACCACGAGCTTATCCAGATCTGCTAATGCTGACAGTTTGGCCACTAAAAAGAAGTGGGCTGCTATTTTGTCACTAATTACTTTCACAATTTGCAGGGGACATATGGCACCAGGACTTGCAATGAAACTGAAATGATTGGCGGAGAAAACTTTGAAGGTAAAGGAATGTTCCATGCTGCCAATTAGTTTGAGCCACAGTGACTGTAACCTATTTCATAGGTTGGAAAAGTTAAAAGCTTGTTTTATAATTAAAAGGTATAAACTGCCACCCTTCTGCCTACAGTAATCAAGGCTGACAACATGGATTCTCTACTTGGTTCATTTGTTTTAGAGACGGCGCTCCTGAAACTTGAGATTGGAGAGAGTGCAGGGAGGCATTTAGGCCTTCACTCAATAGCTCTCATCTGGACTGAGCACAATTGCTAAGCAATAATTGTTTTTAGTGGTCTTTGACCCTCCCAGGAGAAATGAAATGTTATCCATTGCCAGAAATGTGGGCACAAAGGCACAGATATCATCCATCCCCTGGTTAGAGTTCAATATGCCTGTTTGTTTCTTACAAAGGCAAACAGAGTGGCCGTGGCTTCAGTCAGATCATGTTTTCATTACCATTGTCACGTGCCACCTCAATGACTCAGCCATGCCTCAGCAGGGTCAACCCATTGGGGCAGCTGGATTTCTAAAGCCGGAAAAGTAGCATTTGAACCCAGGAATGCTTGGCAGCTCAGTGCAGAAGCTCAAGTGGAGTAGAAAGACCAAGTAAAGTTCCTCTTTGCAGAGAGGACACATCATCATCCTCTGCTGTACCCTGGGATTCATAGGTCAGAACAAAGAGCCTCGGACCTGAAGGGCTGTTCTTAACAGAGTCTTGAGGCTGGGAATCTCCTGGGAGTGCCTGAAGACTCACCTCTGCAGGCTGATGGGAAACATATTAAGTAGAATTTCAAAATTCTCTCCATTAACCAACATTTTCAGGAATGGAAGTTAGGTGCTCATTTTGATGATACTGTTAGTACCAGCTTAGCTCTACCCTGCAAAGGGAAATGCATTAGCTAGATTCCTTCCCATTTCCATCCTCTTTGCTGATGGAAAAGTGCTTAAGTGGTCAGCATACGTCAAACCAAGCTCTCCTACCAGCACAGCTCAGAGGGGGTGGGGAAAATCCACATCAGTGCTCCTCTCTTAAGTGCTTGGTTGCTTCTCCATTTGCACTCCTTTCTCAAAGGAATGATTTGCAGAGCAAGCTGGGCTCTGCCAGCCTGGAAAATGGTACAAATTGGCCTTCTGAACTTCCCCAGGCTACAGTGGAATGTTATAGAGCTGTTGCTTGTGAATTACAAGGAAGCCTTCAATTTGGTTCACCAGAAAGGATGTGATGTGTAGTCCCCCGACTTGTTAAAAATGCAACGCACCTCAAAGTCAGGCACTAGAGCGCCAGTGGCTCCCTGCCCCTTGGGAAACAGCTCTGTGAAGGAGTTTACACCATATTTGTTCCTCATGTCTTTAAAACACTGTGGCCCTTTGCTATCTTAAGTTTAAATAACTTAAAACATTCGCGGTGTGTGCAGGGGTGCAAGCGTGGGTACACGTGGGAGAGGCCCCAGACATAGGAGCCTTCCCTCTTCCATGCCTAAGGGAACCCATGTTGGTTCTGAATCTCTTGGGAGCAGAAGACCTGACCACACGCATGGCTACCCCAAATGGAAGGCAATCAGTTCACCCTTCCCCCCCACCCCACCCCCAGCCCTCAATTTGGTCTATTTACTCTCGTTTCTATACACCCTAAAAATATTATCCCAATGGCATTAAAAATCAATATGCATATATCATCTCTATGTAGTGGATATTGTTATATATGCCAAATGGTTACTTGGCTTTATAACCTTCATGGCTTTATATTAAAGTCATAACATTTCAAATGATTAAGGCCCAAATGAAACACTTGATTTCTGCTACTTCTTTTCTATATGGTTTATGAATCAAATGGATGTTTTTAGCAAATCACTGTAATTCTTAGAAGGAAACACACTCTTGCAGAACAGAGACCCTGCTGATCAGTCACAGAGCCAGTCCACTGCACGTCAAGAACAAATGAAGAAATATGATATATTTGCAAAAATAGGTTGAGACTGTAGAGTTGTTTTGTAAAACTCAACTGTAGCTAGCAACAACCTTCTGCAGCCTGGAGCTGAGGGATTAGTCTCCCACTCCCCAAAAGTCCAGTCCTCTGAATTAGATACAAAGAACACAAGGCAGTGTGTTTAAACAAAAGACAATGCACACAACCACTCACGCAACACACTCAGGCGCTGCTTTAAATACATCAAACATGCTGGTTAATAAAATTTTCGTCTGTAGTTATCTATTTACACACTGTAAGATAAGCAGTAAGCTCAAACAACTAAGGCCAGTGGCTCTTCTTTGGGGAGAGTCAGGAAGAAAAAGGAGACCTAAGTATAAAAATATTAAATAATGCTTTAACCTGGTCCATACCTATCCTAAAATTCTTTGTACCTGTGATACTAGATGCTAGTTGTGCAACTGTGAACCTAAGAACACGGTACCCGAGCTACGGATGCCCTGATATACTTTAGTGTTTGTGATATTTCCTTAGAGTACAAAGGATACAGATACGGCACTGGGAGAGTGGATGGCGCTACTATAAAATATACACAGATACATAAATGATAAAATGGGTATTTATTTAATTCTTCTGAAAACTATGTTATTCTGGACTAATTACAACAATAAAGAACGTGTGCTTTAAAGCATCACATTTTGTAATAAGCCCAAAATGGTCACTTTGACCTTGTGTTTTAAGTGCTCTTATTACTAAAGTTGTGAAGACTGCACAGGCTGCCTGTTTTGTTTTTTTTTTTCTTTTTTCTTTTTGCAGTATTTCCCAAATAAGCTACCCCCTTGATACTGTACATAGTACACTGCAATAGTTTCACAAAGTTTGTTCAAAGTCATTTTTGCCCTGATGATTTCAAAGCTCAAAGAATGAATTTTTCAGCATAAAATCTTATCAAAAAATTTAATCAAAATAGCATTTGAATTGAAGTTGAATAAAACAATACCACTATATATACTATCAACAACTGCATTATATAATCAATCCTATGAGGTTTTTACTTGCTTTTCATATCACATTGGTGAAGGACAAAAATAATTTTGAAGTACATGTACCACATACTGATACACAATCGATACATCGATGCACATACATACATACAACTATAAACACCCACATATACACCATTAGTGGGTGACAGAAAGCATTGTTGACATCTGACACCTATCTGAATGAATAATCTCCAATGCCTGCAATACCACATGTACACACATAAATTACAAAGGATGAGCCAAAAAGACTTAAGGAATCCTACTGTATATATAATCACGTAATTTGCAATATTTTCTTGCTGTTGCATTCAAGTCAACAAACTGTCATGCAGATTCAAGTATTTACTGACATTCTCTCTATGAAGACATTCTCTCTGCATGCAACGGGCCAACTATTATCCTGGGCAGAAGGCTGCCCACTTGGGTTTTGGATACTGTAGGTACAAAAGGAGCCTGACCTTGGACTTCAGTCCTCCTTTTAAGAGAAAGGGATTGAAAAGGAATCCAAGAGGAGAAGCAGTAACAAAGCACCTCTCTATCACTTGTGGAGATTACCTGGTGGTAAACTATTGGTTTCTAACATCCTCTGGATGACTGGATGGTGTACAATGTCAAAAGACTGGTGGAGAGACATTTGCTGACCTTGGTCTGAGAGAAAGGACAGCCAGAAAGTTTTGGAGCAAGGTAGGCCCAGGGCCTCATCTGCCTACAAAGCTGACTGAACTTTTTCTGTCAGAGTAACTTAGAAAAGCAGATACTATTTAAACCCAAAGTTGCACTATTAGTCATAAACTAAACTGTACTTTTAACCAGTCCTTGCACATTTGGGTTCTTTAAAGTGCTAGTTTTACAAATGGAAGCGTTTCTATCATTTGGAAAATGAAGGGGATAGCTCAGTGCTGAAGTCAGGGAAGGTGGCTACCAACCTGCTAAAACCTGACCAGGTCCACAATAACTAAATTACAGAGATTTAGACCTACATGACTAAGAAGCTTCCTATAAATTCAGACCGAAAAAAAAAAAAAATTTAACTGATGACAACAAGGAAAAATGCCAAAGGAATTCACATTCCACCAGCAACCATTGAAACCCAAGAAGGTCTTGACAGTAAGACAATGGAGAAGCTTCCTTAAGGTCCATTTTCTTCCAGTTGTCTAGGATTAGGCAAAAGGGCAGAGAAGAGGTAGAGCTCGTTGGCCAAAGAGGCCCTCTGCCTTACCTAAGGACATTTTCCCTGGCTATTTATATGATAGAGGGAGCAAAGGCAAGGGACAGCAGAAAACTATGTGTAACTTTGTGCTTAGATAGCCAAGCACCTCCTTCTCTGACCTCAGTTCTGTGGTTTGGCTACACGGTGAAATACAAATTTAAGAGACTAACCCTAATTTGGTTGTAGAAAGCCAGCCAGATATTCCTTTTCCAGAATGAATTCCCCCATGTCACTTCTGACTAGGAAACAGTCCTCATCTTCTGGATTAGGATAACAGTCTGAGAAGCATAGAAGATCTTGCAAATGGCACAGTTGCTTCCTATCCTCTCTAGCTACAAGTAAAAGGAAAGGTTATCTATAATCTAGGAACTGTATTTCTACCAGAGGACTCTCCCACATGTTGGTTTTACTGAGAATAATTAAAATGTACAGAAGTATTTCTTGTTTTAATTAGACATTGCTAAGAGCTAACAAAGTAATTTTTAAAAAGCTCACCTAAAGTCATACCTGTGGTCTGGCAATAATACAAGGACTCTGCATGCTAGTAATTTAGTTTTGATTGCTAACAAGGAATTCCTGACACCGCCCCACAAAAGTCAACATGCGAAGTGGGAGAACAAGCTCTGAAATGCTCGAACGTTTTATACATGGACCACTTTTTTGGTCAATTTTGCAACAAGATTGTTACCAAGGTATTTTGATGACGATCAAGATTTCCTATATGAAACATTAACAGTAAGTGTGTTTATGCCAGGAGGAATAAAGATTTAGCACATGGAGAGAAAGCCAAGGCTCCTGGGCATTGAAGGCAGGGTGAAGGGTGATTGGGGAAGGGGAGTTCCTTCTGAAGGATAGGGGAGGTAGGGAGCTCCCCTGTACCGTGACTTGGGCAGCAGGCTGGAAGTAGCTGTGAATGGAATTGGCTTCCATTTCTTCCGACCAGATACCAGAGGAAAGAAATGATCACAAAAGAAAACACGGATGGGTATGGACCAGACTCTCTGAATCTAGTCAAATCAGAGAAGGCCATTTCCTCACACAGGATAAACTCTTGGCTTGCTATGGGCACTAACAACAGACAGTCACCTTCTAGAGACATCAGGAAAGACATGTTCTTAACCCAGCACCTAAAGATGGACAACATCATGCCGAGGTGATCTGGGATTGTGGCTCACAGAAGAAACGTCTGAAGTTGTTTTCAAAGATAAACTATGCAACCATAGTATACAGCAGCTTCAATAGTGCCCTTCTCATCCAATTATCTATTAGCATACCCAGAAGCTCACGGATATAACCTCAGTGAGTAATAGAGTAAGAACAATGCTGTAGTGGTGCTGATGCTAACCAAGTATTTCAGGAATAGTCTAAAGGTCAGAAATACTGTAGCAAGGTACCATTCGATCCATATTATATACTATAAGGAAAAATGCACAGTAAACATTCTATGTACATGGACACACACACAGTAGGCAAACATATTCAAGCTAGTCAGGGATAGTTATTTATTTTTCTTCAATTACTGAAGCTCATAGGTAACCCGGTCTAGGTACCTCTCTCCCCTCTGCTTAGGATAAATATCTGGGCAGAGAGTAGGCTTATGATTCTAAGAAGGAAGACGACTCTCTCGTGGAAACCTTAGATTCAGTCAGAAGCTACAAAAATGAATCAGGGAAACGGGCCATACGATAACTTCCCTGCTTGTTTCTCGGTTTTGAAACATAAATTCAGTCATTGACTCTACCTAGACAAGATAGAGGGTGAGAGAGTTCTTCAAAGGTGTGGCAAGATATTTATCACAAAGCAAGCAGCTACAAGCTTAGGGAGAGAGATGTTACTCTTCTCTGGGCACCAAGGAAATATGGGCATTTGTGTAGGTGAAGAAAGTAAATATTAATAAATAATCTTATAACTAAATGCTGGTATAGCATAACAATATACTCTACCACTTCAGGAACTACCGTGGTTTCCTCTAATTCACTGGAACCACGCTATTCACGCAGAGCAGCTGATTCTTTGGTCATAGTACCTTTGACTAATAAACTGAGTAGAACTAGAGCAAATTTCTGCAGAAGAGAAAAGACAATTCAAAGTGATTCCATTGGTTCTGAAGTTGTGCCATTTGTGAAGATTATATCTTTAGAGATTATGGAGTTTCAAGGTTTGGATATCAGAAAGCTCTGAGTCACAGTGAGCTGAACTTTCACTTCCTCTACGAGAAAATGTTCTGTGTTTATCACCCCTAAATTTCAAAGGAACCATCACAGGAACAAGTTTGTTACTGTAAGGTTAGAAGAACTATTTTGAGTAGACAGAAATAAATGATTTAAAAGAGATATCGAATTTACTTTTAGGGGAATGTTTGGGAGTAGCAGAGTGAAGTGGCTAAGAGTTTAAGAATAAAGAAAGTACATTTGCATATGCAAACAGAAAATTCCTCAGTTTCCCCACCACAATTCATTCAAAACTACTCATTAATTTCTGGTACATTTTAAAGAACCACTATTCCATTGGTGGCCAACCAAGCTCTTTTCTTCCCCTTTGTTTTGTCTCAACTTAAGGAAAGAACAAAAGGGGTTCCATTTTCAACATTATTTTCTTAGGAAGGGAGACCCTAATTTTCACACAGCCAGGAGAAAACCCCATGCCTATATATGTAGAGTAGAAAAGAACCTGTTCCTAAGGAAGTGTATTGACAATAGAGATGATTCTGGGTGCCTAGTCTAGACACTGTGAGGTTGAGGTAACGATTTCCTGTTGACCAAACACACGCCTACTGCTGCAGCAACCCTAGGGCTGAGCATTGCCACTGTCCTTGAGAAAACGAAATGAACTTGGTGTCAATCTTTCCTCAACCTTCAATGGCAAAAACGACTCCACTTCCTCTTTCTCTTGCTTGGCTGAAATGGAATCAACACTTTGCGCAAGCTCATGCGCTTTCCCAAATTCTCCAGTCCCGCCATCTTCACGCCCCCTCTCCCTGCTTCCGGCAGGGTCAGAACTCAACAGTAAGTGCTAAGATGCCCGCATGGCTGCATCCCACTGGGAAATCTCGATTCCCAGCTTCGGAATTCTTAATTGAACTTTGGCGAATGGTCAATTCCACTTCTGTGACTGGGCAAGATTTCATGTGCAAAGGCTTATATTAACTCCGGCTAGAATTTACTAAGCTACAAAGTTTGTCCAGTTAAGTCTTCCAGGAAGGGTTACGTTTTTTTAACCTTAAAAAAAAAAAAGGAAAACAGTTGATTTGAGAATACATAAAACGATTTGAGCAGAGTGCAAACAAGAGAAAACTAAAGGAGAAAGGATACAGAATTCATTCGGAAATCATGATCCCCTCCCCCTCACAAAAAGGTGCATTAGTTATCAAGTAGCAAAAAGCATCAGAGCAAAAAAATCAAAAGCAAAGGGACCATCTGTAAAGAAATGAAAATATACAATAGAAAAGGTTACTAATGCACCATTTAGTGACAGAATTTTTTTTTTAAATATCCACAGATTACCAGAAAGATCTTGAGAACCCCTATTTTGCTCCATGACCAGCAATTCCTGGTCGCAGATGACTCTAAGTAACTTTCTGCTTAATGCTTGGTGTTTCTGGTCGGTGATCCTTCCTCTCTGACACGTTGCGCTTGACCTTGGCAGTGACTGGAGATGAATCTGGGTTCAGTGAAGGGCTAGAATGCGACTTCTTCAGTCCAGCTCCCTCACTTTCACTGTTACCCAGGAGCTCCTTGCCACCTCCTTTCAGAATGCGGACATACATCTCATAACGCGTTTTCTGGAGGGAAAATGCGGAGAAGAACGGAAGTCAATACACTGTTCACAAATGCACATGGGCAATACGTCTGGCATGCCTTAACCTGGAGAGTATGTCTGGCTGCTGCAGATTCAATTTCTTTCCCCAAACTGACAAATTACTTGTGTACTTACTGGGTACTTGAGAGGTAACAGCTATAGGAGATTGATTCATTGATTTAGCAAAGCAATGTAATTAGATTATTAGTTCTCATTTGCTCTGCATTCTGAAGGGATGTCAACTTGGATGGAGTTATTGGCTATTGGATGGTGGAATCATACTTCCTGAGCACTCACGCACAAGAAAGGTCTAAGCTGGAAGAGCTGTATCCTATGGATTTTTGGCGTTTGGATGGCTCTTATGGCTCAGTGCCTCTTGAGCACTTGGCACTGGCATCATTTGAACCTGGCTTGGATATGACTACTCTCTTTCTTTACTCCCTGTAACTTTACAAAGACCCATCTGGAGGGGTCATTCCATGTGAATCTACTCTCCAGACCCCTGCAAGACCACAGCACTTTCTATAGAAGCTGCTCTGGGTTTCTCTCCATTGCTTTTCTGATAGGATTGCCCAGTTCTCAGGCTACTATGGTTTCACGCAGAACTTCACGTTATTTTCTAATGCCTTTCTCATTCAACCCAATTTTTTTTTAATCATCAAATATTTTACTGAGTACCTACTATGTTCAAACATCACCTTGATTCCCATTTCTCTCATGTGTCTGGATATAAAGATAATCGAGATGAACACTGCAGAGATCTTTTTCCTTTAGTGCTAATTGGGGCTAGTTGATTTTTTAGATCCTATCACTTAGTGTCAGTATATAGAACTATTGTATATATATAGAAAATTACAGAAGGGTCTCAGATTCTTGATTTGATATTCTAGTCAAAACAAATCTTTCATCTTACTCCAACACATGAAGAATTTATAGGAGACCTAAAGAGATTTGCTTCTCAACAAAATAACATGCCAGTTATAAATTGTCCTAACAAAGGCAGGCAGATTTGTTATGACTATAAATCTTTTAGAATTTTTTCTAGTTATTTTTTTAAAAAAATTTTAAGTGCTTTTAATCTTTTCCTTTCTTCAGTACAACCACCAAGAATACTTTTGGCCCATTTGAAAAAAAGTGGGGAGGGGGATATGAACTGATGTTCACACAGCTGGACCAGTCTCCCTTCCAAACTAGAGGGCCCCAGTAATTTGCACAGGCTTTCCCCACACTCATTGGCTCTGATTAGGAAGATTTTGTTAGGTTTATGTGTTTATTAATGCAGATACAAAAGGTTGAGTTCATCTTAGTCCACATTATCATCCTTGATCCCTGCAAGTCCTCTTCTGTTGTGTTACGTTTTTTTTTTAAACAGATCAGTTTTATTGGTACCTATTAATAAAGCATAAATCCATCCAAAGTGTACAATCAATGGTATTCAGTGTAATCACGTATTTCAATCTTTCAATCATTCTTAGAGCACTTTCATTATCCCAATAATAAACAAAAACAAACAAAACACACCTCTCAATCTCTCTATGTGTCCCCTGCCGTACACGGCTGCTATTCTGTTTCCTCCTCTCTAGTATATTTGTATTACATTTTGTAGAAACAGTCTTATATATGCAATATTCGTGTTTTACATGAGGTTTTACTATCTTACACAGTCCCATGGTACAGTTTTTAGCTTTCCTTTGAGTAACATACATGACCTTAGGCTTTCCCTTTCAACCACTGTCACACACATATAATAGCTCTGCTACTTACAAACACCATGATATGCTTTTGAAGTGCTATGCTTTCAAGTTGTTTTGTTTTAAAGCAGAAATAAGCTGTTAGTCATTAAGTTTGTTCTGAGGTTGGTCAGTATCAAAGTGGGGGTCCCAAGCTTTGGTTGATGATGATGATGATGACATTTACTGAGTGTCCACATGTTTAATTCAGGTAATTCATAAAACAATCATTTGCAATCGGCACCCTTATTATCTCTGGTATTTACACAAGTTCAAAGTAAGAGAATTACCAGAAAGTGAAGCTGGGATTTGAACACAGGCAATAAGACTCCAGAGTCCATGCTCTTATGCTATATCTCCTTCCTGGATAGTAAAATCTAGACATATACATGAATGTATATTTTAGGATGACATCTCTGACTGTTGACTGACTCCCAAAAAGCCATTCTCAATCCCTCCTCTCTTTATGCCAACGTCTACTACAAAGATTGGTAAAATCCAAGATATTTACCTTCCCAGTCACTCCTGCTACGTGATGTTCTGGCCAACGAGATATAAGAAGTCTATTGACGCTTCTGGGAAAGAGATTTTGCTTTTTGATAAAAGTGGCTTTAGAGGAGAGGTCACTGGTGCCAGCCACCAACTTTTATTACTTCCTTAACAGGCATGTGATGCCTAAAGCTGCCACACTGTGACCTGAGACAGCGAGCAGAGAGACAAAATGACAGTGTGCTAGGCCGGAGGACAAGTGGAAAGACAGAAAGCGCCTGGGTCCTTGATGACAAAATGAACTGGACCCAATCCCAAGACCCCCTATGACCCCTGGATATCTTGTTAAGGATGAATAGTAAGTATGCTTAGGGATCACCAGGTATTGCTATTTGTTAATGAAAGCATTGCTAATCGATGCAACTTCCAAGTTTAACAATGAAGTAACAACACAAAACAAAGAATTAACACAGCCAGGCATTATCTCAGAAAGCTACATAAGGGCATTTGCTAATAAAAAATATGTCACCAGTATTACAGATTAGTTTGTGCAGGAGATGATATCCAAAGGGCATAATGGTTCTGAAGTCTTATTCACTCTAGGAATGTATTACTTAATCTGCTTTTAAACTGCTTTGGTGGTAAAGTTTAAAATGCAGGAAAGAACTACTCCCATAGGAACGAGGTTTAGCAAAATGACCGAAAGGCAGTTTAAAAATAGATTCAGGAAACCAGTGTAAGGCATACTATTTCACAAAGCTGGGGCACTCATACAAAGAAAGGGGTATGAAAGACAATTTTTTGAGAGGATTTGAAAGGGGACAAAAGGAGAGATGGTGATAGGGCCAGTTTCAGCTAGTCTTTGAAGAAACTGATACTACTGGGAAAATTTCACCTGCAAAATGCGTGAAGGAAAAGCACCTCATCCACGCAGCTCTACAGCTCCAGCTGCAAAACTGTTGGCTCAAGTAAATGACATCAGTGTGTCAATCAGTAAGCAAAGCCAGGCACAGAGGAGTGGCAGTGCATGAGTCATTGGAGCAGAAGAAAGGACAAAACAGAGAAAAGGGTGAATGGGGGGCCCAGAAAACAAGGAGCGTTTGGTTGTTGTAAAGAGGAACAAAGAAAAGAAAATCTCTGTGGGCTGTATTCCATTTTTGAGTTAAAAAGCTTTTCCAGAGGCCATGAAACCCAACCAAATGCCTCTTCAAAATATTTTCAAACTATCTCAAGAAAATATATCAAACTATGAAGAGGGTGTTGGTTTCAGCTATGTCCTTCTGGGGATTACAAAGTCATCCAAATATGTAAATCCCTACCTAGAGGCTTTGAAGCCCAAAGATTGCCTTTTAATCAAGGAAAACAGCCTTGAATGAAATCCTGAAGAGCTAGAGGAGGGAACGTAATTTAAGATGTCCCCTCTTCATTCATTTCTCCTTGTGTACTCATTTTTCAGGGACAGGAAGGAGAGGAGAGTTCGAATTTCTTCCTGTGTTCCCATATGATATCATTGGGATGATATCAGAGGAAGAATGATTCCTATCTTTTTTCCCCCTAAGACCAAAAGTTTAACTTAAGTTTTAAGTTAAAGCTGGTGTATAAGGAAAGGCAAAGAAGAAAGCAGGAGGTGTGTGTGTAAATCACTTGTTAAAGATCTGATGAACCAGCTCAGAGACTGAAAACTTGATCAATATTCAAAGGGTCAACCTCAACCCAAGAAGCTGTGTATATGATATTGTGGCAGGCACTGTTTGCTGCTTCCCTAACAGCCTCTTCTTTCATGCTAAGGGAACTGTGATTTTTATTGAGGATGTCAATGTGCCAGCCCTAGGAGAGGAATCATGATTGGTTTGAACCAAACATGATCATCTTTGTCCCTCTCTGCCAGCCTTCCTTACAGCTAGGGATGACCAATGTGAAGATCTGACCAGTGAAATGTAGAAGAAGTCTGCTAGGGTACTTTTGGGAAAGCAACTTTTGCTATCCTGATAAAAGGTGGTAGATGAAATGTCTGGAGCTATAGTAGCCATTTTGAGACCATGAAGTGATAGGCATGAAAAGAGGAAAGCCAGTGTGCTAAGGACAGCAGAATAGTCATTCAGAAAGACTGTAGGTCCTTGATGGCAATACTAAGCAGCCAGTAACCACCCACTTCCAGTGTTAAGTGAGATTATGAATGTTCATACTTTTTAAACAGTCAAGCTTTCAGTTATTTGCTGCCAAAAGCATTCTTAGCTGATGAAATGATCAACACTCAGCTTGCTCTCTATCAGAAAAAAATCATAATTGAGTTGTACATATATCGCCTGTCTTAATTTTACTTAGGAAAAAGTATATGCTTGCTTTATCAAGTTTGGTTGGTATAGCATTGTTAGGGTTTTCTTTGAATATTCAACAAATTCTTGGTGGCTATTACTTTCTATGGGCCATACTGTGGTCACATGATGATATTAAATCAACGGCTCTCTTATTATTTCCATTCATAGTTTAATATCATTTGCTTAAGCCCTAGAAGTGTTGAAGTACAGTTCTTCTCAGTCTTTCCAATTACACGAATTTCCTTCCCCATAAGCCTTCAACATGAGAATCCTCTAATAGTTAACAACAGCAACAAAAATTGAGAGTTTCATACCAGTTTTTGTTTCTAAGCAATGGCTGGTATTCTTGTCTTTAGGAAGCACACTAGAACATGCTTCCCAAATCTTGAAGGAGGAAATGTGACAAAAACTTGGCGCCTTGAATCTTCTCTTTCTCTTATATCCCACACATGCTTTCTGTCAGCAACTCTTGTGCTTCTATCTTCAACAGAAATTCAGACTCAGACCATTTCTGACCACCTCTGCGGCTTCCAATCTGGACTGAGCACCATCATCTTGAACCTGCCTAACTGGTATTCCTGCTTCCGTCCCCACCTTAATCTCAAAATCTGTTAAAATGAAGTCAGAACATGTCAACTCTGCCAAAAAATGCTCCTATTGCATCTCATCCTTAAAAATCCTTCCCAGCTCCAAATCCTTAAACTGGCCTATAAAATCCACGCCGTGCCCCCCCGCCCCCCGACTCCAGTCTAACCTCTCAGCGCTCTCAGGCTCACTAGGCGCCAACGGCTCAGCTTCCTGGCTGTCCTTGAACATAGCAGACACACTCCTGCTCTAGGACATTTAGTACTTGCTGTCCACGTCGCCTAAAGGCGCTTTCCCAGAAATCCACATGGCTTATCCCCTTCACTCTTTTAGGTCCTCACTCAAATGTCACCTTCCCAAGGATGCCTACCCTGGCCATCCAGCCTAAAAGTGCAACATCCTACCCCCAGCCCCCTTCACTTTATTTTTCTGCTTAGCAATTCTCACCATCTAAAAGGCTATATATATATTACTCAAAAAATCTTGTTTACGCTCCCCTTTCACCAAATACTAGAATGAAAGTGCTTGAGCCTAAGGACTTTGTTCACTGATACATCCCCAGCACCTCGGACAGTGCCTCACACATTGCACATGCTGAATAAACATTTGTCGATTGTATGAATGAAAAGAAGGAAGAAACACAGTTTCACGGATCTAGTAGAAAACTTACGTATATGTTGAACTGTCAATATGGCAAATTCCAGAAAAATAAAAATATCATGGATACAGATGTAACCTCTGGGGACACACCTCAATCTCTGTTGTTATGTCATTTTCACGCTTTTGCACAGAAACAGTAAGGTCTGACCCTATGTGGTAGCACTGAGGCTCAGGAGCCATCACTTAGCAAAGGCTTATCCACGTCCACTCCGGAGCCAATGGCAGCAGTTGTCAAGATTCCACTGAGACCAAGCTGCCTTGCTTGGGTCTGGGACTCTTTCTACACAGTGAGAAAGAGTAGTCTATACCATACTTTGACATTCATAAAACAGACATCGTTTCTGAGCACCTCGTATGTAGCAGCAGATGAAGATCAGTTTTGATTATCTGCTCTGAGCCTAAAGATAAAGTGAGAAATGGGGCCACTGCAGGTAGAATCAGGTGGCTCCTCGTTTGGACAATCAATAGATCTCATTCTGACATGGGGCGTAACCTTCAAATGTATCTTCTAACAAAGCACCCGTTACAAAGATAAGGATTTGTTAAGGGTTATTTATATTTGGATTCCATGGAAACCTGATCATTCTTAAGTGCGAATTCCATGTAATGCCCTGGGACCACATTTACCCTTGGATAAATACGTCAGTGCTACTCTCAGATTCTCAGCTCCCTGGGGCAGAGAATACTGCCCTCATCAATATTAATATGGGGGAGATCTGCTGTGGGCACAAAACACATAAATAATAAAAACAATACCTTTGCTCTAACAATTTCCATAGCCAGATGGTAAAAAAGGAAGAAGAAACAACAAAAAAGATGTATCTATAATTTCAAGCCCCAAAGAAATCATTAAGCAAGAATTAACACAGTTCCAGATAGAGTGCATTAAAAGTGAAGGGGGACGCTAAAAAAATTAGTCCCACGGAGTGGGAATAGCTCAACGGCGTGCGTGCTTCGCATGTATGAGGTCCCGGGTTCAATCCCCGGTACCTCCTAAAAAGATTAGCAGTGAGCTGATAAAAAGAATAGTCTTGGGGTCAGGGAACCTGGTGTTGGTACTGCCACTCACTAAAAAGCGTGGCCTGAGTTCGTTCTCCCAAATTGTTACAGACTATTCCATTATTTAGCCCTTTTAGGTAGGTGTCTTTTTTAAGAAGACCAAAGAGAGTTTGGGACAAACTGTGCCACACAAAGTGTGCCTCAGGGACACTTTTGCTCATTTTCTTAAAGGCACTATTTGGAATACAATTTTGTCTTAGTCTCTGCAGATTCATTTTCAGAATAACTCAACGTAATTCCTAAGCTTTCGTGCCTTCGGAACTCTCCAACAATGTGAATATATTTCTAGCAGTGTAACTGTATGATATAATTCTACTCTCAGAAAAACAACTTGGGATGCGATTTTA
>JAQZBX010032206.1:0-25964 GCA_029593785.1 Cabassous unicinctus | reverse complement strand
ATTTTTTTTTTTTTTTTACCAGGAGGTCCTGGGGATCGAACCCAGGTCCCTCCATATGGGAGACGGATGTCCAACCATTTGAGCCACATTCTCCACCCCTATATGTCTTAAGGTTGACCAAAGATACCTAGAGTTACAGTCTTTTGCCATACAGGATGGTCATATAATAAATCAGCCTTGGTTTATCACCAGCATTCTAAAAACCAGACCTAGGGAGAAAAACTAGGTCTGGGGACACATGCATGGTTTCTAATATAGTGAATGTTTAGCCTACCCTGATTATCACAAATCAGGACAGTGAGAATATTTGCAGTTCACTGGGTTTTGTTAATAAAAATTGAAAGAATCAAGGAAGAGAACTTCTGATGATTTCTAAACTCATCTCTCTGGCTGCAACTGCATTCCCCAACTCCTGAGAAGGTGGGCAGTGGCATACCTGTATACTCAGGAGGAGCTGCAGTACAAATGTAGTGAGCAAGCATGCGGTTGGCATCCACTCTGATTGGCAGGGCACCCTTGGGCTGTTGGGATTTGATCTGCCAAGGGAGAGCCTAGTGACCTGTCCTCATTCTCTCTTCTTTGGACACTGGGTATTTAGTCAGTGCTCGTTGTGTGTGTGGCTGATTTACTAGCTTCTAAGTGAACGTTAATATTCTCCAGACCAGAGGGGTATTCAGTGCTGGATGCAAGATGTCCTCCCCACCCCACAAACTCCTCTTGAGACATGTATAAAGCAGGAACCCATTCAGTTTGTGCCTGGAACTCCAGCCCAGCCCTCACCCGTTGTGGTGTACCCAGGACTCCAGAGCAGGCCTTTGGGGATTGGGCACACCCTCATTGCATAGTGCCTGCCCTCTGTTTACCTGTAATACGGCACCACTCCTTTCCCCATTTACTGGGGAAGGAGCTGGGATCTGGTCACTCATAACTCCCTGGACCCGCGCGCAAGTACAGCTGTCTGAGGGAGGAGAGTGCGAAACATAACAGCCCAGGGTGAGATGGTCAGAAGGATCGGATAACACAGGCGCGATCTTGGGAGGAGGTGGAAAAAGAGCGGTTATTGTGTTCTTTATCTCCAGTATTTCTGTTTTGTTCCTATTGATAATCTCAAAGAGATTACCACATTGTTCATTCATTATTTTCCTCATATCCTTTCATTCTTTCTCTGTGTTTTCCTTTATCTCCTTGTACATGTTGAGGATCATTTTTTTAAAGTTTTTGTCTAGTAAGTCCAAAGTCTGCTCCTCTTCATTGGTGGTTTCTAGATTTTTTTTCTTGTTGTTTTGCATAAGTCATTTCCTATTTTGTAATCTTTTATTGTTCTCTGTACCTGCACATATTTTAGATGCTAACTCATTAATTTATTCACTGTGCTGTTTGTTCCTTAAGTTTGTATCTATCTAGTGATATGGCAGAGATTTCCTTGACTTCCAGATGCTAATCAAAACAGACAAACCAAAGTAAAAATTAACTTTCACAGTCTTTGCAAATTGGCTCTGCTTTGACTGGTGGCCTCCTTCAGGGCTTATCCCTCCCATTAAGAAGATCAGCCTGTGTCACATGTGAATTTTATGGTCCTCTCTTGTCTTTTCTGAGCCTGGGTGGGTCCCTGGAGACTACTTCTTTTATTGGTCTTGGGCTTGCTGGTGGCCATAGGAATTCTTGCATATATGGTTTACAGGAGTTCAAATGAACACCTCCACCACTCCCTTTGAAATAGACTTTACCTTCTTCTTGGTGCTCTCTTGTGTAACTGAACATAGGTAGTCCTTTGCCCCAGGCAAATTTGACTTATTATTTCTTCTCCTTGCTTTCTGCAAAGTGCTTCTCTGCCTTTAGGACAAATTATGGAATAACTAGCCTGAGAAAATCTTCTTAATTCAGGTTTTCAGACTTTCTCCTAATAGATTGGCAGTGGCATACTGGCACCCCTGTATGCACGTAGGGGTTATTACTCTGCTCCCTATGGTACAGGACCAGGGACCCACAATGGGAATGCAAGTGGCCTACTCCTTCTCTGGAGGAGGTAGGTGGTGGACCAGCAAAAGTGCCAGGATCTTATTCTATGGCTTTTGAAGGTGTATTTTCTTGATCCAGCACTCGTTCCCCTAATGCAGCACTTTAAATTTTCTATAGTTTTAAGGAAGCTTAGTTTTCCTTAAAATTCCTCTGCTGTTTTTGCTTTTGCCTGAATTGGTTTGGATATTTGGCTACCCTCAGAGCTATCCCCGAGATCTGAAGTAACTGCTCAAAAGCTGTGATCAAACCACACACCACCACAGTTTGGAGCAATAGGTCTTTATGTCCCACCCCAGCACCAGCAAGCTGCACCAGGATTCTGAGCTACAGTCTCAACTGCCTCCTGCCATGAGGCTGGGGGATGGAGGGTGGTAGCCACTTCAGGGAGAGTGAAATTCACTGGTATTTACTACAATTTATCAACCTCTTCCTTCCACTCTTCTCTGGATGCTGCACTGTGTTCCACTATACTCCAGAGCTTCAAAATAGTTGATTCAGACAGTTCCTGCTTGTTCAATAGTTGTTTTGATAGAGGGACTGATTTCTGGAGCTTCCTACTCCACCATTTTCCACAACCCCCCCCCAACCCTTTTAAGTGGTGTTTTTCTTGATTCAGTGCCCACACTGTTACTATCCTTTAACTGTTTTCTAGAGCTTTTAGAAAGATGTTTCTGCCAGTTCTTGCTGGTTGTTCAAAGCTTCTGTAGAGGTACGGAGCCCTTAAATGTTTCATTCTGTCATCTTGGTTGGAGGGGCTCCATTGAAGGGTTTTAAGTAGGGTGATGTAATTACCAACACTGTGCGTTAGAAAGTTCATTCTGTAGAAGAGTGAACCCATGGCTAGTAGTTAGGAGCTTAAACCAAAGGGAGGGGAGCAATGAAGGTGACCTTATTAGGGTATTTACAAAGGTGTTGAAAGGGAAAAGATAGAAACACGAGATATTTAGTTAGTGATAGTCCATGATTTGGACCTTGATTGGATGGACGATGAGTAAAAAAAATGCAGACTCTTAAGTGTCTCCTAAGTACAGTGAATGGCTGGTTGGATGATGATGCCATGTATGAAAACAGAAAATAAAAGGAAAGAAATAGGCTTTGTGGAAGAAATAATTTAGTTTAATTCACATAAACAAAAGTGACTCAATGCCATATGGGATGGAAATATTTTGGATGTTTTGGGTTTGTGTATTTTAAAGGACTTTCAGTTAGAGGTATGGTCCTGAAACATGGGATCAAGTTTAAAACTGAAGCCATAGATTATAAAATATGAGCATATCAGTGCCAGGTGAAATGATGGATGAGGGTGAAATATTGCAGTGACAGTGTGTACAATGAGAAAACCTTGCGTCCCCCTCTATACTCTAAGCTCCATGGGACAGTGAATTTATCTGCTAATCCCTTGTTACCTAGAACAAAGCTTGGTACATAGGAAATACTCAAAAGTATTTCTTAAATGAGGAGTAAGAAATGAATAAATTGAACGGAGAATGATATAAATGAAATAAAGAAACATCAATATTTAAGGTGAGAACTAAAGAATAGCAGTAAAGGACTCTGAGTGGCCAAAGAATTGGAAAGAAAATAAGCAGCAAATAGTTCTGTCAAAGTCAAAGGAAGACACTGCAAAGGAGGAAATGGCTCAGGGGGTCAAGTCCTGCCAAGATATTAAATAAGACAACGACTGAAATGTGCACAATGGAATTGTCAATCAGGAGAGAGAGGAAGAAGTCCAATTGCAGTGGGTTGAAAAGTGAATGGGAAATGAGGAAATGGAGCGAGAGAGTATAGACAATTCTTTAAAGAAAATTAGATGAAAAAGAAAGAAAAGAACTCGGGTAAAAGATAAAGGAAGACTCAGGAGGAGGTTTTAATTTTAATTGCTTTTGTTGTTCACCCTTGTATTTTAAAAATATATTATTATTTTTGGATGAAAGAGCTTTGATCACTTTTATATACTGCAGGAGGAAGGGAAAGGTTACATCTCAAAGAAGAGATGATTGATGGAGCAAGGTTTCAGAGAAGATTTAAGCAGACCCTGGAGGAAATGGTTGTAACTTTATCATTTTAGCTGCAGCTGGAAGTCCCTCGTAGTCACCTTCATTTTGGGTTTTGGAAAGACCTGGCTCAAGGCTCATCCTGTCTCTGCACACTTTTCCATGGGTTTCTGTGCCCAGTTTCCATCAGCTGCCAGAGCTCAGGATGGATCTTGGCTGCAGTGGGGAAGAGAGAAAATCAAGAGAGCTTGGTGAGAGGGATCCAATATCTGCTTGGGTGTGGTTGCCGAGTCACACACTCAACATCTTCCTCACACCCAGCCTTCTTCTGCATAGGTTTTATAATTTCCTACGGGGTCCTCTTTATTTTTCCCACTGAATCACTGTAGGTTGGGCAATATAAACACAGGAATCATGACAAACATGTCCATGTGGGAAATAAAAGATGTCATTGCAGTTTTAGTGGAGCTTCTGGGCATCGGCTGCAGCCAGGGAAAGAGCAAGAGGTCTTCATTATGACTAAAAACTTCACTTCTTTTCCTTCCTCTCTTTATTCCTTTTTCACTAAATAAACTCCTCTTTGTTCTAAAATGGTAATTCAGAGATGAAAAAGTCATGGTCTCTGTCCTCAAGGCATTTTGGCATAGTGAATTAGATACACGGCAAATATGATGGACAAGGGTCAAGTCCCCCTAGGATGGGAGTCATTTTGCAAGTGGGTTTCTGGCCTCCAGGGCTTGTGACTGAGGATCCCAAGACAAATTAGAAGAGAAATCTGTTCTGAGGAAGGAAGTTTGAGCATTCATAGAGCAAGGTAGCTGATTCTTCTACAGCAGTTAAAAGTAAAAGAATACAAGAAAGAAAGAGCAGAAGTAAAAGAGAAATATCATTAATTCCTTCAACAAATATTTGCATGGCACCTGGTATGGGCTGAGTGTAGGGTGGAAGGACGCCCAGCAATGTTTTGGGTGCTGTCTCCCTTATGCAAATACAGGAAGTCACACAGTGTCTGTTCCATTGATCCTCAGCCGGGAGTCCCTGGACTTCTAGAAGTTCAAGAAGATAGTAATGATGGATCCATGGTAGTTGTTTTAAATATTTAAAACCTAAACTGAAAGGATTTCAGTATGAACAGGGTATGAAGGGCTGTTATCAAACTTGCAAGAAGTCATTCCACTCTCGGATCATAATGAAATATTTTAGTTCCCCAAGAAGTCACACCTTGGGTGTGTGACACACTATTCTTTTGGCCTTCTCTCCTTCCTCTATGGGTTAATTCTAATGATTACTTTCAAACCTGGCTCAGGTGCTATGCCATTCCAACACCTTTTTCTTTCCCCACCAAAGCCTTCCTGATCAGTCACTGCACTGGAACTCTGTTTACAGAGATGTCCCCCACAAGACTGTGGAGCCTCCATCTAGCATTGGAACTGTGTGCAATTCATCCCTGAAGCTCCAGTATCCAGCATGGTGCTCCATCTAACACAATGTCCAGCCCACAGGAGGTGCCTTACAATGGTTTGTTTAACGAGGGAGTAAATGATACTTCTCTGTTTCTACATTTTTCTGCCTTCTATTCATTTTCCTTCAGCTGCTGTGGAAGAATTAGCCACCTTACTATATGTATGTCCAAACTTCCTCCCCCAAAACAGATTCTCCTTGTATTTTGTCTTGAGACCCTCAGCTCTCAGAGTCTGGGGGCCTCAAAACCCACCCTGCAAATTGTTTCCACTCCAGGGGCCTTGAACTCACACTGCATGGTGCAGTGGAGCAAGTTCCAGTCAGGGGGTCCCAAGAGAATTCCCATTTTGGACCTGACTCTGTCACGAGTCTGTGGCCTCTACATGTATTTGCCCTCTCTGGGTTTTATCTCCTTCTCTGTAAAGTAAGGAGTGAGCATCTGTGGCTGAAGGCCAGATGGAAGCAAAGCAGTACAGGGAAATAAACAGGAACAATGTGGAAACAGATATACCTGGGATAGGATTTCAACTATGCCACTTGCACACTTTGTAAAGTAAACTCCCTGAGTCTCTGTGCCTCTTGTGTGAAAAAGAAATAATAATACCTGGCCTTCAAGCCATTGTAAGAATCTATAGGGAGGTACAAAAGTGCCTGTCATATGGTAGATGCAGAATAAACCACATTCTTTGAGATCTTCCAGTTTTCACATTTTCATATTCTATATTCATATCTCCACAGTCAATCTCAATCAACATTCTCTTTGACTTTCACCATATATTTAATCAAGTACTTCATCCCTTTTCCTTTCTCTCTTTTATTCACTTAAAGAATATTTTATTTATTCATTCAGTATTTTATGTTAAATGAGTAATTTTGAATAATTCTACCTCTGCTCTCTTAGTGTTGGTTAAAGTCATCCTAGAATAGAGGTCATTACATTTTTTTTTTTCTCAAGAACTCATTACTTTGGAAAATCATTGAGGACCCCAAAGAGCTTTTTGTTATGTAAGTTATGTAAACCAATATCAGAAATGAAAACAGAAATTTTAAAAAATATTTATTAATTTATTTTAAAATAACAGCATGTCCATTACATTTTACAAAAATAGCATATATTTATGAAAAATGATCATATTTCACAAAACAAAAAATTAGTGAGAAATGTGAAATTATTTTACAATTTTTATAAATTGTTTTAATATCTGGCTTAATAGAAGACAGCTGGATTCTCATATCTGCTTCTGTATACAGAATCTGTGCAGTATGTTGTTTTGGTTGACATCTATGAAGAAAATTCAGCTTCACAAACATATGTAGTTGGGAACAGGATTAAAATTTTAATAACCTTTGCAGACAATTACAGATATATTTCTTTGATACTATACCAACACTTGACAACTGGTAATTTCTTAAAAGTTAGCTGCAATGTGAAAACTGAAACCATATAAATGAACTTTTTATATTCTTTATTGAAATCCATTGATCTATCTCTTTGAATAGATTTTTTTTTCACCCATGCATAATTTTGTAATCATGCCTTGGGCATATGAAAAATATTAGTTGACTGAATTATGCAGATCTTTTAAATATTGACTCATTTTATTATACAATATCAAAAAATCACATTCCTTCTTATCACCATGAATCTCAACAGAAAAGTCTTTGAGTATTAGGATGCTGTCAAGCTCATGTTGGCAGATACAAGCCTTCCAAAATCCTAATTTTTGCACGAAAGCTCAAATTTAATCATTGGCACCAAATACAATGAGTCATTTTCCTTAATGTGACAGGTTCATTTCATTCATTTTTGAGAAAATATATGACAAATACTCAAGTCTGAATAAGCAGAGTTTGTCTGCCAATTGCTCTTTCAAGCAATTAAGTTACTATTTTTTACTGCTTCATCAGGGATATTTTTAGGTGAAATTGGCTTTTGTTTTTATTTCATTTTTAAAATACAAGTGCATAGTGGGCAAAGAATAGAATAATTACTAATACTTAGTATGGGGCCACTGCCTTGATTCATGCTAAGACACTGGTAGTTTACCCACCATTGCTTGTCAGCACAGTGTCAACACAAATGTCAACACAGTGGAAAACGCAAGTAACTTCTATTATTATGAAAATAGGTTTTACCCCACAGGTCCCCTGAAAGGGTCTCAGGAATCCCCAATGGTCTATGGAGCATTGCTAATAATAGTTTTTCCTTTAAAAGGTGAGTTAGCCTCAACTTTGGACTAGACAACAAGCCCAATTTGAGAGCAGCTCTCATTTTTCTTTGACAATGACTATGACTTCTTTTCCAGATGACATCTGCCTAGTATGTAATTAGTGACTACATACAAATAAATGTGGAAAATGAGAGCAAGTGTGTGTGTGTGGATTTGGAGTGAATTGCTTGTTTGGGGGATGGTGGGAGAGTACAGTTCTGGAGAAAGTTCAATTCTATGAGTGTGTTTTTCTGGTCTTCAAAAGAGGACCACATGTATGTTGTCATACAATTTATAATGTGCCTGGGTGAGCTTAATGTAGAGGAGGAACATGGGCTTTGCAGTCAACCAGACTTGGGTTCCAATACCAGCTCAGTTGTTACTGTCTACCTGCTCTCCATCAAGTTACTTCAACTCTTTGAGCCTTAATTTTGCCATATGGAAAATGAAGTTACAGTGCATAGAATATTGCAATGGTAGACATTCAAAGGATAGGGTGTTGAATGGATGTGGTAATAGACCACATAGACCCCTTTCAGGAATGGACTTACTTCCCCAGCTGCTGGGAGATCTCCACTGAAGAAATCTACCAATATCACCCATCCTTTCAAGGGACAGCCTACTATTGATCAATGGCTTGACTACCTCCTCCCAACTTGGGACAGTTTTGAAAGACTATCCAAACTCCAGAACTCTCTATGGGGCCAGCTGAGGTCTTGTTGGGACTGTATTACAGCTCAGCTTCTCACTGTGCCCAGTCCTGAGTCTTTCTCCTCTTTTTCTACAAGTGTCAATTCCAAGAGTTCTCCCTAATAAAGTCCTGTATGGTAATCTTCAATTCAGAGTATGGTTTCTAGTGAACTTAACCTGAAACAGATGTTTCATTAATATTATCGCTATTATTATAACCCCCCACTCCCTTCCGATGGATGGTACCCTGTAGCTTAAGGACCCATTTTGTGCTGAGCACCCTGATGGTTATAAGAGGAGGACTTGAGATTGGAGTCAGGATAAGCTCCAAATAGGAGGGAATCAATATAGTTTGTGAGGAAGAAGGAATCTAGTTGTAATGAGAGAAGAGGCAGGAAGAAATCTAGTTGTAATGAGAGAAGAGAAGAAGACAAGATGAACCTCCTCTGGAAGAAGTGTAAGGAAGAGGATATTTGGGGGTTCAGAAATGCCTGATGAAGATTTTCATAGTAAGGATTCTGGTGCCACCTTGCTTGGGGTACAAATCCCAGTTCTGCTACTTACTTGTTACATCACTGAGTAAGTTATGACATCTCTATGCCTCATTTTCTTCATCTATAAAATAAGAATAATAGTATTTACTTCACAGGGTTGTTTTAAAGATTAAATGAATTACCACACATAGAATATTTAGAATAGGTTCTGGCATGCTCTAAACTTTTAATAATGTTAGCTATCCACTTCCCACTCTTCAGCGTTAATCAAATCAAATTAAGAGAAGTAATTCCAGTTTGGAGAAAAGTGAAAAATACCACAAAAATGATTTATTTACATATTTATAGAACACCTTTTGTATACAAGACCTGATGCTAGGAGCTAGGGAGAAATTAGCAGATGAAAAAAATATGTTTTTTCCATACATTTGCTCACTAACCAATGGGAAGTCAGAGAAGCATATAAAAAATTACAGTAATGAGGTTCTATGATGTGGATGTGCATAACTTTAGTAGTTGCACAGAAGATAGAGTTCCTAAGTCTGTATGGGAGAGAGAGTGAAGTCTTTGCAGAAGTGACATCAGAGAGTGTAGAATAAGTAGGAGCTTGTGAGGGAGGACAGAGGGAAAGACTGAGAGGCACTTGCGAAGGCACAGAGGTGTGAGAGTTCTGGAACCCATAAAGATTTCTGATGTTATTGATTTGCTCTGACTAAAAGGTAAAATCTGCTGGAGGGAGAAGGTGATCAGTGTTGATACGAAGTGGGCAGAGACCACCCAGGTCTGCTGGATCCTGTATGCCAGCTATGATTTCACTCTATAGTGCTAAGGAGCAGGGAGTAACAAGACCAGCTTTCCATTCTGGCATCTTTGTGAAAATTGAATTAAAGGTGGGAGAGTCAGGAGGCTGAGAAAGATGTTTGTGAACCTTCTCTTCTTTAAGAGATTAGTAACAATGCCTTATTAAATTAATATTAAAGTGATTTGGGAGCTCTCATTCACGCTGTTTATTACACTTTAATGTGAAAAATCTAAATTGTGGCAAACTTTTTGGAGGATGTTGGCATTATCTGTTAAGACAGAGTGGGCATCACCATCCCCAAATTCTCAAGATAGGGAAATGAGCAATGGACTAAAGTAGACTTATTATTATTCTATTATAGACATTATTATTCTAACAATGGAAGAACTTTTATCATTGATATAAAGGCAGTGGCCACCAGAGGTTCTGAGGAGAGGGAGAGAGAAGAATACAAGTAATAAGGGGGCATTTTCAGGACATTGGAATTGTCCTGCATGACATTGCAATGGTGGATACAGGCCATTATATATTTTGTCATAACCTACAAAATTGTGTGGGATAGAGTTTAAACTATAATGTAAACTATAGTCCATGATTAGTAGCAATGCTTTAATACGTTTTCATCAATTGTAACAAATTTACCACACTAATGAAGAATGTTATTAATGTGGGAATGTGTGGGAGGGGGAGAGGGTGGGGCATATGGCAATCCCCTATATTTTTTATGTAACATTTATGTAATCTAAAGCTTCTTTTAAAATAAAAATAAAAAATAAAGTACATACACTTTGGTCTATCAATTTCTTTTCTAGAAATGTAGTTATATTAACATATAGACAAACATTTTTGAGCAAGGATCTACACTGAAGCCTTTTGTCATAACCAAAGACTAAAAATAAATTTAATAACCATAAGTATGGGATTGATTAAATTGAATTAGGGTAAATCTGTTTAATGGAATACTATGTGATCATGAGAAAGAATGAGGACAAGAGGTATATGTGCTGATGTGAAACAGTTCTTGTTTATACTAGAATGAAAAGGAAGATGTAGAATACAGTGTTTAGTATCACTTCATTTGTGTAAACATGTGTTATTTGTGGAATATTTTTGGCAGAAATGTAAAAAACTGGTAACAGTGATTGCCTTTGAGGAGGGGAAACATGCTAACTGATAGTCTGGAGTAGGAGGAATTGTATACACCTTTTTTTCCCCCCTTTACATTATAAATAAATTGATAATACTCAAAAAAGTATTTCAGTATTTGCTTTCTCAAGTGTTACCAGTCCAAGAAAGGGCCATTAAATTAAGGGAGTGGAAAATACCTGCCCCTCAACTTCATGTGAATCCCAAAGGTCCCAACCCTCTCCCTCCAAGGCTCTTCCCTTTCCCTAGCAGACGGCAGATGGTCATGTCCTCTCCAGATCCATCAGTGTTTCCTGGTATCTATTGCAAACACCTTTCTGATGCCTAGAAGACTCCAGCAGTTGATGCCACTGCTCCTTCAGAATCTGATCTTTGCTAGCAGGGTCCTGAACTGCCTTAGCCTTTCAGGTTGACCTAACTGGTTTGAGAGCAGCACCAAGGCACAGTACAGAATGTGTGCTCTTCAATGAGACAGGCTTATGTCTGAGACTTAGCTTATTAGTGGTCTTGTTGTTACCATCTATAAAACTTCTCTGAGCCTGTTTCTTCATTTGAGGAAAGGAGATAAGAATCAACATTGTGCAGCAAGAGATATGAAGATTAGCAAAAAGACATAGAGGGTACCTGGCACCAAGTAGGCACTCAAATAGCAGCAACTATTTTTACAAATGACATTTCTTATCTCTTTTGCAGCTTTTGAAACTGACTTTTGCCAATCCTACAAACATTAATGGGCACTCTTTCTCTGATTAGAGCAGGGGTTCTTAACCATTTTTGTTCCACAGACTCCTTTGCCAGTCAGGTGAAATGAATACTACTGTAAATTATTTAATCCTTTCTTTCATAAGTGAAGGAAATGCTAGATTTCAGTTAGAGGTCAGAGAAAATAAAGAAAATAAGTTGATTTTTTTTTTAAAGTTCAAGCTTATGGACCCCTGAAATCATGGACCCCTTGGGGTCTGTGGACCCCTGATTAAGAACCCCTGGATTAGAGGGATTCCTCCCTCCCTTTCAAGGCTTTAGCTCATTGCTCTTTCTCTTTTCTTATGGGTTCTAATTTGAAGAAACTTGATGTTGTCCTAGGCTCAGTGGAGTATGGCAGAGTCCAGTGTCATAACCACAGATATTAGATATACCTTCTCAGTGACCTTAACCTTCAGATACTTAATCCTCTTAACTTAGGGTTAGTTCCTGGTCAGCCCACAGCCTGAGGACCACTTTTGAATCAACCATCTTTGTCTGAGAGTTTTAATACTCATCAACTGGAGGAAGCATATCAATACATGCTCTTACCTGTGTCTCAGGCAATTTATTGTAATGAGAAGAGCATTGACTTTGAGATCAAATCTACCTGTGTTAATTCCAGGTTTTTCCCTACTAGTTGGGGGAACTTGGGCAAGTTACTCAGCTATGATTATGTCATCTGTCTGATATTTAATAATTCATTAAATTTTCTCAAACACTCTCTGAGCATCCATATTAGGTAAGAATTATTAAATATCAAGAAATTGATACAATGCCTCATACTTATTAAGTACTTGTTATGTATTAGTTCCATCTACTTGCAAATAAGAAAACTGTTGACCTTCAGAAGTGTGCTTGTGCATCTGAAGTTTCATAAAGATTGAAGTCTCTCTCCTCTCCCTCCAAATTAAAAAGAAAATGTGCAGATTCTTAAAAGCACTCAATTCAGATTATCTACAGATTAGAGAGCTATAGAACACTTTAAATGGTAAACAGCAGGCTTTTTGAGTCAACTTTGTAAATTGCTTTTAAGAAATTTTACAGGGGTATTTGTTATGAAATTCTAAAAACTAATCTTATCCATGTTTTTAATATTGTCCATTTACCTTACTTTTCCTATAATTTAGATTTTTCTTTTAAATAACTTTTTAAATTGACATATTTTTATAAACTATCACAAATTGTCTGTGGAAAGAATAGGGGTATAGATCTTAAAAAACAAAACAATGAAATGAAGTATAGTAAATGAAACAACCAAAGAAAGGATTTATCCAGGGCAACTTTCTGCCTCAATGTGTGTTTTGCATCTTAAGTAGGCTGAAAGCCTTGGGAGAAACATACCATTTTAATGACCAAGCACTCCTTGACCTTTCCCATTTTTTTCCTACCCACAAAGAAAATATTCAAAGGACAAAACTTTCTGATTTGAAACAAATTCTTATTTTTCTCTGGCACTTCATTTTTATGGGCTTGTCAAAAACAAAGGAAAAAAAGCTCACTTAGGGTCACAGAAGTTTGTGGTGCTTGCGATGCACCTGGCATTGCTGATTCTGTTTCCTACTGGGGCAAAGAGCTTTGTAGAGGGCTAGACACTTTCAATCACACACTCCCACTTTGTCTGTAGCATTAACCCTATGAGCTTGCACCACTCTTTCCATAACACTCGGCATGTATCTCCTTCCCAGACCCTGGGCTAATAGAACAAACTAGTAGAATCAGTTGACACAATCTTTATCAGAAGCAACTGAGCTCGTCTTATCCAGAGCCAATAACGCACAACACACAAGATGGCTGAACTCCAAGGTCGCTGCACATTAACAGACAGGAGAGAAATTATCAGCGGAGAAATACAATCAAGCACCATGTGGATAGGTGACAAGAAGTCCTCTGGCCAAAGGAACAGATTACATACCAGCACTGCCTTGGCTCACTGCCCTGAAGAAATACATAGCAATCCACGCTTGGGGAAAATTCCATGAAATAGCAGAGCAGGAACATCCCAAAGCCAATGGCAACATACTCCAAGAAAAACATCCAACGAACCAAACCCCAAACAACGCCGACCTCAGAAACGTAAATAAAAATTAACTGAAAAAGGAAACTTTCAGAGTCTTGGGAAGGAACACAACAGATTAAGTGACCACAAAACACTAAAACACCAACTAGTTATTTACCCACTGCTTTGCGGTAAATACAAGGCCTGAAGTCTCCAGGAGGTTATTTCTGGGCGCCAATGAGTTAGCACATAGGCGAGCAAAGAGCATGGACTTTCTTTTCCTCCCCAGGGCAAGTGGCATTTATAATGGGCCTGAGAACCAAAAGGAAGTACCTTTGAACCCTTAGTCTTACAGCTATTTATAAGGATGAGAATGGAGCAGAGGTTGGGGAAAGCACTGAGCTTAAAGTCAAAACACTCAGGTTTGTGTTCCTACTCGGCCACTTACTAACTCTGCTGTCTTGGGCAAGCTACTTAACCATGCTGAGCTTTTATTTCCTCATTTGGAGAAATGAATGGATGATAATAATTATTACCTCTCCCTCACAGAGTTGATCTGAATATTAACTAAGAAAATGGAGGCTAAGAGCACTTCATAGGAGGTAAAATGCAACACAATGGCCAGTCATTATTATGATTATTGTTCCTATTATGCTAGTATTATCTAGGATCACAGGAGAATTAGTGTCCGCCTACTTTGGGTGAATTTCCTAATAGCTGAGGTGTGTACTTCTGATCATCTATTTTAGCCACTTTGGCAACAGTCTATATTCATCCACTTCCCTGAGAAGGTTATTGAATATAATTTACATTTTCCTTGATGAAAGTCAAAATTATGAACCTCTATTATTGCTGTCAGTGGTGATAGTTGTTTGTTTTTTGCTTTTTTCTGCTTTTGCTAGGACAAATATGACCTCTATAGCCACTGAACTGTCTTAATAGCTTCTCCTACCTCTATATTCTGCTTGACTATTTCTAATTTGATCAAAAACAGATAACCGTGCTTGCTAGAAATAACTGGTAGCTACAAATCAGTGAGTATGCACTTACAATTTTTCTAATAAACTACATGGTGTTCTTGCAGGGGCTTTGAGAGCACCCTGGTGGAATTCGAAAACCTTTGGCTGGTTTGAAATTAGAAAGTGAAAGGTTTTAAGAAAAACTGGCCTCAGGGTGAGCGTGTGATGCCTGAATTGGGAATATTTTGGATATATTTGGTTAGCTTACATATCTCTCCCATTATGATGTAGGTAGAGGCAAGTGTGAACGCTGTCATTTTACAGTCAGAGGAGAATAAAGCCTGAGTCGGAAGGATTAATATCAGAGGAAAGGAAGTATCTTGAGGACCTTTGACGCAATGTGTATGCGTAAGTTTGCATGTAATGTCTTAGCCGTTTTGCCTAAACTCTCTATTTAGACCCAGAGTAATTCAGACCAGGAAAATTAGTTATTGGATTGATTTCGCCTCAAATTAGCTCACTGTTTTACTGATTTTTACATAAAGGAACTGTTGTTTTAGCATCACAGTTTCTCACCATGGCAGAATCATGATAGAATCACAGGATATTAATGCTAGAAGAAACCTTCTTGGTCATACTGACTAGCGTTTCCCAAAGGCTGCTCTGAAGATTCATGTTGGTTAATGACAAATTTTCACCAGTCTGTGGAAAAATGAGGAAAAAATGAGGACAATAGGCCATTTCAGCAAATTTTGCATCAAGTTAATTTATTCAACTTAAAGAAATGTGTTCTACTCTGAAATTTTGATCTTCTTTCTTTCTTATTTTTGGTATTATTTGTGCCTTTAAGAAAATGATTATGTTGGTAAGTGGTAACTATTTTAAAATTTTCCATTGATCAAATTTAAAAAGTTGGCCACACTATGTTAGGCTCCTGGTTTATGATTGTTTTGTTTGCTTGTGTGTTTTATCTATGATTCCAAAAGTTTGGGAACTTCAGCTCTAGACCAGCATTTTTATTTTCAAATAGGGGAACAGAGACCCCTGGCAAATTGCCAAAGTTCACACAACTGGGATGTTGGAAAGCTAGGACCACAGTTTGGACTCACTGTTTTCCCCCTCTGCTCCACAGGTTTCTCTTTCAACAGGTAGAATACTATCATTATTATCACTTCTGTGAAGTGAGAAAAATGAGGCTCTGAAATAGGAAGGGATTAGAGAAAAAAGAACCTCTGTTTCTGGAGCACACCAATGCACCAGACACAGTGCTAATGGGTATCTTGTTTACGCTGCACAACAGCTTTAAAAGGAAGGTAAAATTGAGTGTACATTATAATTGAAGAAAATGAAATTCAGAGATGTGAGATAACTTGTTGACTCAGAGTTCATCAAACTATATTACCACCTAGTAACATGCCATTCAACAAACATCTACTGAGTGTCTTCCATGTTCAGATGAGGGATGATATTATCCGTCTAATGCTACTATTATTGAAAGATTTTGGCAAATTATAAACTGATAAGCAGCTATTCATTAATTTTGTACTATTCCTCTCAAACAATCCTGTGAAGCTGGTTATCATCATCACCGTTTTACTTATGGAGAACTGAAACTAAGATTTTAAATGATTTTCCCAAAGCCATATATTTGGCATGTTGCTGAGCTGAGACAGGCTTATCTGAACTATTAATCCTGTCCCCTTTGCTCTATAGTCCTCTAAGGATATCTTTTTCTGGAGAAGGTACATGATGCTTCAGAAAACCTTAGTGTGCGAGGGCTCATGGGCCAATAGGCCACAAATGTTGCTTTGAAAAGGCAGGAGGAAAAGAACAGTTGATGGAGATACCAGGCATGAAAGGGTCATAAGTTCTGGGCTTTCCAATAATAAGCCATTCTCCTACAGATGATTTTAATAATCTCTAGCACATGTGTTCTAACCCCTTGATGCTTTACAATATGTGTAACCAAATAAAAGATCTCTCCAGATTTGAAGATTTACTGTTTGTGATGGGAAAAGGCCAACCAGATGACATCATTTATATTCCAAATATGAGCTGCTGCCAAGGCTGGTGATGTTAAGCTGGAGAAATTGATACTCAACATTATTCTGTGAAGGAAAAAATAAAAAAAAAGGTCTTGGCCTAGATGGTATCTTTTTATTTATGTGAATATGAAGGCTAGTTTAATAAACTTCTATTTTATCCAGGGTTTCTTATGACCAATGTGTGGGTTGTATAGGCACACAATTACTTCTGTATAATTCAACTTGCCACGTTAGGGAATAAGAGTTACCTTTGGTTGTTGTTGTTATTGAGCGGATAATTGGTGGAGGATTGACAAGGCGTGTCTGCTCTTAAACAGCAGAACTCACAAGGTCTATGGTCACTTGTTCAAAAGCAAAGTTGCCCTATTTGTAATGGTGGAGTGCAGTAGACTCTGCATCCCTTCCTCAACTTCTTCCTTCCTAATAATTTTCTTTAGGCATCCATATGCCCTCTGTATTAGTTTGCCAAAGGAGTGACAATGCAAAGAAATCTGTTGGCTTTATAAAGGGTATTTATTTGGGGTAAAAGCTTACAGTACCAAGGCTGTGGAAAGTCCAACTCAAGGTACCATAAGAGGCACTTTCTCACCAAAGTCAGCTGCCACATGTTGAAGCAGGATGGTGGGTGATCTCTTCTGGGTTTCAGCCTTCCCCTCTGGGCTTCCTCTTCCTCTTAAGGCTCCATGGGCCCAGCTTCTTCCTGGTCTCAGCTGTAGGCTGGCATAGGGCTTGTCTCTCAGGGCTTCCTATGTCAGTCTCAACTCTCTTCCCAAGGTCAGCTGTAAGCTATCAGGCAAATAGCTCATGTCTCCCCAGGGCCTCAGGATCAAAAATGACAGAGCTCTCTCTCTTTGTGTGTGTCCTCTTGATTGAGTGTCTGTTTATATGGGCCTACCAAGGGGGCAGAGACTCAACCTGAGTCACACCTCACTGACATGGTCAATCAAAGCCCTAATCTTAACAGGTAATTTAACCAAGGGCCCCTCAACGGAATCCAATATAATCACAGGGTATCACACTCAGAAGATTAGATTAGTTTACAAACATAATCTTCTCTTTTTGGGATTCACAAATAATCTCAAACTGTCACACTCTCCTACTATGAGACATAGAGGAAGATGATACCATTCCCAGTTCTAAAGGTAGATCTTTAGGGCTTGTCTGATTACTCTAGGCCAATAAACACATGTAATTTCCCCCATGACCATTGATCCAGGTACCCTATGAGTTTAATCAGACAAAGGAAGTCTGAAGAAACACTTGAAGAAAAGTGTTTTCCTTCTTTCTCCTGGTGGCTGATAACAAAGAAACAGGTATAGCCCCAATTGCTATCAGCATCCATTTTACAACTAGAAAACTAGGCTGAAGATGCAGCCAACATTGAGGATGGCTGAGTGGAAAGATGGAAAGAACCAAAGTGCTTTATTATATCATTGAGCCTCTGAGTGTGCTATGCCTTCCTTACCCCTGGACTACCTTTGTGTAGGTGATGCATTTCCGTATTATATAAGCCAGTTTGAGTTTCTGTTGTTTGCAGCTGAAAGCATCCTAAATGATATGTGAGGGACAGGGGCATGTGTGACAAAATTTTCTTCCTGAAACTGCATCAATTTCTTGCACCACTTTCTCATGGTGCTTTTAAAAAGTCTTGAGTCAGTGTTGAATGGCTTTATGTGTCCAGCACCCACCACACTCCGAGTGATTTTCTAACACAAAAATTTCTCATAACATTCCCTGGCTTTTTGATCTGGCCCTCACTACCCTTCCAGCCTCATCTCTAGCCATGCTCACCTCTCTTGACACCTTATAGTTATCCCAATGTGCCATGCTTTTTCTCACCTCTGGCATTGGCTCATGTTCTTTCCATTGCCTGTAACAACCTCCTTTACAACCTCCTTCCCTGCATTCATCTTCCATCATGTCTTAGCTGAGGCACCATTTCCTATGAGAAACCTTCTCTTAGTCAGTCCTCTCTGCTGTATCTTCTCTGGCACCCTGCTCATTCCCTATCAGAGCACTTTCTCCCTATATGGAGATGACCTGTCTTCTCTCTTGCACTGGGGGGATCCACTGAGGGCAGGAAACATCTTCTCTGTTTACAATTTTATCCCCATGGCCTAACATGTAAGTTGGGATTACAAAAAATATCTGATGAAAGAATGATGAATTAATTACTTAAATGAATTAATTCCTTAAAGCTATTCAAGCAATATCCATTGCTTAGTGCCCAAGCTCCTTAGTATGGCTTACAATGATCTGGCCCTGACTTCCTGTCCAGACCCCTCTCCTGTTACTCACTGCAAATTTCTCATCTAAAGAGCACTGAATCACATGCCCTCTGCTGTTTCATGTCTCCATGCCTGTGGTGGGTATCTCACCATTTCCTGAAAGTGTCCATTGTTATGCTCTGCTTCTTTAGGTTTGGAGGTTGCTATGAAATAATGAAATGAGTAAGACTTAGAGTCAGAAAATTGTGACTGAATTCTACTGAACATCTGTCTTATCGGTTGCATGGCGTTGGGCAGTGTACTCCATCTGTCATCTAAAATGTAGGGGAGAAATTGTACCCAACAGTGTTGTTGTGAGGGTAAATGAGAGAATGGATGAGAAGTCCTCTGGCACAGTGCTCCTTGTGCAGAGTTCTTGGAAAACTGCCGAATCATTGTTGAACTCTGCCTTCTTGTCTCAGAATCAACCACTATTCTAAATTATTACTTTGAAAAGGTAAAATCAAAGAATAAAAATTGAGCATAGATTTGGACTTCAGGAAAAGAAAGTGTCTGAGAAGGAATAAAGTGGAGAGTTTGGGGTGGTGGGAGGATTCTGCTCCGGAAGTTATTTGGTTTGGCTAAAACAGTCACTTTGTTATGGCTGAACCTGCAATTTCCAGGAACTGAGTTTCCACAGCTCCAATAACAATCGTGGAGCCCGCAGGGCAATCCATCAAGGCCTGGTGAGTGCACCGTGGCAAGTGTTTAGTGGTGCTTTGTGATGCTGCTGGGCATGAGCTGGGTTGAAGCCCATTAAGAACTTTTCTCAATAGTGAGACAATCATGCTCTCTGGGTTTACTGAATGACCTGGTATATGACTGTCCTTGCAATTCCTTCCCAAATTCACGGGTTCTATTCCTGATTAAAACTCTGGTTTCTGATCCCTGGCTTCTGTTTGTGTCTCATGTAGTTTGAGATAAACTTTCCTATTCAGCAACCAGCTTTTTCTAGAGACATCCTTGGAGGGACAGAGAAGGGAAGGAGATAGTTTCTAGGAAGGCGTACACAAACTGGAAGCTGCATCCAGGCAGAATTTTGTCCTTCAATTCAGGGAACTCATTGTTGAGTGGTGAGGAAAATATGTGCTTTGGAACCAGAGAGCTGGATTTGAATCTTGGCCCATCCACCTACAGACCATGTGGTTTTGGTCATGCTACTTAAGTCTCTTTGAGCATCAGCTTTCTCATCTCTAAAATGGGGACAATAATATCTGCCTTGCAGAGTTTTTGTGGTAATGAAATGAGATCATAGATATAAAATATCTAGAGTACAGAATACTTAGTAGGTGACCAGCCAGATGACTCTATTGCTAATATTTTATCATTTTCAGAAAGTATTTATTTCCTATAAATTGACTTCGATCACTCTCAGAGTAGAATGGAAGGGGCAACTCCCTTCAAACCTGATTTACAAGCCACAGGGAGAAGAAAGATTATCCAAAAAGTATTAGAATTATTTCTGCTTTACCATTTAACCCTTTTGGAAAGTTCATCCATTATGAATGTGCCAAATGCAATGTCTTAGAATGTCAAGATCAGATTAACATTCTTCATTGTCGGTGGGATGGGAGTGTAGGGTAGGAGCAAGGGGTGAAAGTGAGGTCTCCACAAAGATAAGGATTAGATGGACAGAGAGAATGAGAAATAGAGGTGGAAATGGGGTAAAATGTGTCCTGAGACTCAGTCCCCTCATTTGTAAAATAAAGACGTGGGGTGGGATTAGTGTTTCCTAACTCAGATCGCAATGTGGACTGCTGAAATTGCTGAAATGGTTACATTCTCTTCCTGGCATCCAAGGAGAGAGAAGATGAAAGGAAGGATAAAGAAGGTAGAAAGTGAACACAACCACTGCTGCTGAGGATCAGGAAAGGGCAGGATGAAGGACTGGAGCTAATGCCTAATGAACCTTCCTTTCTTCCTTCTTCTTTTTTTTTGGTTAGGGACTAATAAATAACAAAGCTCCCAAGGAGAATAGACATGATCAGATACAGTGATTATGAATATATACTTAGATATTCGACTAAGTAAACATTTACTGAGAAACTCCAAGCAGTTATTTTATTAGATCCTGGGGATATGAAGATAAATAGAACATGTTCCATGACTCCAATAAGTCTTAGAGTTTAGTTGGAGAGACAGAAACTGTACTGATAATGTCAATATAATGTGATGAGTCCTGTGATGGAGAAGCCAAGGGGCTGTGGGAGCCCTGAAGAAGCAAACTTGTGGCAGATGTTAGTGAGGGCATTCCCAAGGAGATGATGCCTGTGCTGTGTCTCTAAGGATGAAAAGTAGGTAGATCTGTAAGAAGTGAAGGACAGTGTACCAGCACACAGCAATGACCCAAGCAATCCTGGTTTATTCCTCTGAACTGCTCCTGGGGCAGCAATGTGGAAATCATTCCAAATCATTGGCTTGGGATGGTTTATTTTGGACAAGCTCATCTTTGAGTACATATTTTTCCAGGATTTGTGAGGAGATGGATTTCCATGTGTGCTGTGCTTCAGTGTGTCTCCTCGGGGTGTTTATTTACTGTGCTTTATTCCATAACCTAGCAGGGTGTCACAGCTGGAGGCAGCTGGTGGTAAATAAATAGCTTCCATTACCCAATTCCTTCACCATCCACCATTCTGCTTCAAAAAACACAGTCTCCTCCACCCTTAAATCCATAGCAAAGTGTCAAAGTCCTGTGGAGTTGCTGGAGTGTTTCCTCTTAAAAATGAAATTGAGAGGTAAAACATAGGGCAATTTAGGGCAGTATGGGATTCAGACTCTAAGAAGACAGACCATCTTAGGAAAAGTTGATCCATCCTTGATAGGAAAACAAAGACACAGACAAACACACATGAACAAATCAAATGTCTTATGTTGTGATCTGTCGTGAAGCTGATTTGGGGGTGATTAGATTAAGCAGTAGTTCATCTGGGACTCTCCTATGAGATCTTTGCTTTCACATGTTTTATTTCATTTGGTAATTCTGTGTTAGGTTTGTCAAACCAACAATAAATGAATGCAGAGCATGTGGGAGGGATGAAAAAAAAGAACTAGGAGCACCTAATCTCTGCTTGTCAAAGTGCAAGTATAGTAGAAATTCTGATACAGATTCACAATTTAACATGACTGTCATTTCAAAAACTACGTTTCAGGAAGGAAGGGGGTTGCTACTCACCAGTCAATAGCCAGGCCATCCTCACACCAGTGTCTTGACAACATTACATGTCAAAATTACCTTGTAGTCTGTCTGGGAATAGGGGAATAACGACACACAGAAGGGGAAAGGAAAACTCAGATATTTATTAGAGGTAGGGAGGGAAGGCTTTTTATCCCTGAGTTATCAAACTTCAAGAAGGCTCTATGAAAGGGGGTGCTAAAACATACATTTAAAAGTGGTCACAGTATTTATCCAGTGAGATTTTTAAGATCTATAAAGGGTCAAAGCATTTGCCCAAAGAAGTAAAACATTGAATATCTTAATTTTCTTGTGACTTTAACCTTCTTCCTACATTTACTGGCCAGTAGTGAGTCATGCAGTAGAGGTCCTTATATAATTTTTATCAATAGGCATTTTTTATGTGTTGACTCATATGTATGTGGCACAAAATAGCATTTATTAAATGTTAATTTCCTCCCCTGCTCCAGATCTTTTTTCCTTTTCTGGCCATGGAGGTATAGTGGATGAGGAATCTGTACAGATATATGATGGATGAGATTAATGCATAAAATTTAGTTATGCCTTCTTAATTTGGTCAAAAGGGATCAGACTTTATCTGTTTTGCAACTGTAAAGGCTCTGAGGTTAGAACATCACATGACGTGTAGTCATAAAACTCATCTAGGATTTTTCTTTTCTTTCAAGCTCTAATAGCATGATAGGAATCCCCATAAATTCATCCAAAAAATGAAGAGTTTTATGTGGCAATCTGCTGACTCCTTTGCCCCCATGTTCCTCTTCTCTCTACGGCTGAATCGTCTCACTATCACCATACATGTTTAGCCTTGCCTTTTACACTGTAAAAAGCCCAGCCACTTTCATCCTATCTCCTTGTCCATAAAATGGGCATGGTAATACCTACAGTTAAGGATTGAATTGTGTCCCTCCAAATTCAAGTGCCTCCTGGATCTGGATCAGGGCCTTTAGATGCCCAAAGTTCTGAAAGGATTATGGTACCCCTCCCCATATATAATTCAAACTGAAATCATATCAAGCTATCAAACAAACCTGATAGGGAAGCTGAATAAGTTTATCAGAGCTCAACTTTTCTCAATTTTTCCTTTAGAAATTATTCATTAATTCATTCATTAATGTATTTAATTATTTATTAGGTATTTGCTAATGTCTTAGGTATAGGTGTTGTAGGCTGTTTTGGAAAATCCAGCACTGATTAAGCCTCCTTCAGTTTTGTTCTCCTCACTCCTCCCTCTTGCCCATGCTGCTTGTGCTACCAGTGACACACCTATCTGCTACAAACTTCCTCTTACCATGCCCTTTAAAATGGAGAATGTTCTATTCTGCTACTTAGAAAGGATTTCCTTTCCTTCCTCTTTTCTCCTGAGGGTAAGAATTAACCTGATTAGTATTGTGAGGTGCTAATTAAACTTTTTTGCATATGGCGATCTCAATTCTTTCCAACCATCCACAACCAAATCCACCTTGACACCTTTGCAAAAGTTCTGGTGTTTGTGGGGGCAGAAGGGTACTGCCTGTGGAGAGAAGGTTTTCCTGGGGTCCTTAGCAGCCAAGGAGCAGCATGAGACCTGCTGGGGTGGTGGGCCATGCTGATGCAATGGGCCTGCCAGAGAAAATCGCAGTAAACACAACCTCCCACCTGAGTATAGGACTCTACAGTTTATAAGGTTTTCACATAATTTTCGAAACATTCTTCACCACAACCCCATTTTTCATTGCCTTAATATTATCCCCATTTGCAGATGAGGAATTTGAGCCCAGAAGGCATAAGTGGCTCCCAAAGTTACCTAAATACCTTAGAAAACTTAAATGACTCAACGATTTTGTCAATGATTGGTCCATATTTGAGATACAGCTTAGCCCATTTCATTTCATAAAATTGGGAGAAAAAGGCCTATTTTATCCTTGAATTTATTTATTTATTTTGAAGTTATTTGTACATATTTATATTCATACTCCACCTTATTTCAGACAGGATTTAAGCAAATGCACACACACACTCAGAGACATCCCCACTGAACATGTGGGAACTGCACATTTCTGAAAGACTTTTGAACCCGAACCCTCAAAAAATTGGTTTACTTTTTGGTCAACAAACAAGAGCACTTGTATTTCCATTGCTAACTTTTTGGGCCAGTTTACTTTTGCAGGGACGAGTAATGTCTAGCAAGACCTCCTCTGCTGAAACCCAAATATACACTCATGTTGTTCACTTAGACCCAGGCAGGGAAAGCAGAGACCCAGGAAGCCTGCCAGATGTTTAGGCTGCCTTTTTGGGGAAAGCTAAGCTTTTTATTTTTGTTTGTATATTTGTTGAGCTGTGGAAGGGAAGTTTGAATAACAACCACTGCAGAGCAACATCGGGCAAAATGTTAAGAGGTGCCGATGAAATACATCCTTCGTCTCTAGGTGGGTGACTGTCTCGCTATTTGATAGACAGGAAACAGCCCTTGGAGGGCAGAGGGGACAGGACCCTGGTTCTGTCTCTCTCTCTTGGTTAGCAGTGTAGCCGTTGGGTAGGTCACAGCACATAGGCAACATGGCTTTGCGGCTAAGAACGTATTCTATGGAATAAGACAGTTCTGGGCTAGAATTCTCATTCTACCTTGGGCAAGTTGCTTCCTGTCTCTGAGCCTCAGTTTTCTCATCTTTGAGTGGGGATCATATCTAACTGGGCTCTTGTTAGGAATGGATGCTGTAACCTACTTAAAGAATTTAGCAGAGTTCCTGGCACTTTTCTGAAGCTCACTCTCTTTATCTACAGGTGAGCTATAAGATCCCTTCTGGCTTGGATGTTCTTGGGATCCAAAATAGTACCAGAATTGCTCTGGGCTGCCTGCTTCCTGAGCCAGCTACCCTTCTTTTAGCCTCTGGCTGCCTCTCAAGGCTTTCCTTGTCTTTTCTTGTTGCTGTGAAAACTCAGGCACCAACTTGAGGGAAGTCTTTTTCCATGTGAATAAACACATTGACGATATCTATGTATCTTGGACCAGGAGCAGCAGCCTGTGTAACTGGGGAAGAATTTCCGCTGAGCTATGAAATTAGCCACTGGCATTTGGGCACTGGAGGTCAGAAAATGCAAGGGTATATCTTTTTCAGGCTTTTCCTGCCTTCCGTCAGTGTTTGCTCATGCTGGTCCCCTTCCTTGAAACCTCCTCTCCCCTGGCCACTGTTTACCTCAGTTTTACGAGAGGCAGCATCGAGCAGGTGCTTCATAGTCACACACATCAGGACTCGGTCCTGTTCCTGCCACTGCCTAGCAGCACGATCCTCTGTTCTTATTTAAACATTTTGAACCTCTCTGAGGCAGTTAGGCATGATGGCTAAAAGCCTGGAGAGTGGAGCCAGCCAGAGTGGCTTGCTTCACATCCCAGCCCCACTCCTTATTAACTCTGTGACTTCGAACATGTGACTGAACTCTCTGTGCCTCAGTTTCTTCATACTTAGGAAGGTAATAATAGTAGCACTTCTCTCAAGTGCTTGTTATAAGGATTAAAGAAGTGAGAATATATGCATGTATGTTTATATATATATTTGTATGTATTTATGTTTGTGAGTGTGTGTATTCATTTAGAAGAGTATTCTGTACATAGTAAATACTAATAATCTGCTATTGTCATAATCATCATTTTAAATTCTTTACCTGTAAAATGGATGGTGGTAATCCTACCTCAAAGAGTTTTATTGAGGTAGTTTTATTGACATAAAGTTAGTTCCCTTCCTTTATTCATTTATTCACAGCCCAACTCACATTCTACTTTCTTCTTGTTTTCTGATTCCTCCAGCTGAAATCACTTACCTACTTTTCCATCTCTATATCCCCAGGATGTGATACCTAATAGAAATTAAAATAAAAGTTGGTTGAAAGGATAATGTGAATCATAGTTTACCACTTTCTTTTAATTCAAGGCCCAGATCAAACCTACTAAGCACCTTTAAAAAAAAAAA
>JAQZBX010032205.1:0-25969 GCA_029593785.1 Cabassous unicinctus | reverse complement strand
TGTGGGTCTCAGCAGGGGTTGTGACCCCTACACCCTTTCCTGGGGGCAGATATGGGGGCATGAGGTTATGGGGCAAGTAGCAAGGTATAAGGAGAGGGGCCTTGGATTGCCCTGCAAGTGTCAAATATTGCAGAGGCAGAAGTTGCAACTGCCAAGAACGGGACTCAAGCATTCATCATGGATTGTTTGCCCCAGCTTTAACTAACTTGCAGCTGCCATAGATTTTGGGGGCGGGTATTGGCTTCTAGGGAGGGTGCAAGGAAGGAAAGGATAGGCAAATCAAGGCACAGAAACATCTTATTATACACTAATAAGCATTTGCAATTAGGGCTCTATTCACTATACTCCTGTCTACAGGGACTATGGCAGTGAGTCCAACTCCAAATACCAATGTGAGCATGCCATATAAGCCCAGGACCTACCAGGAGCAAGGATCCTTTCAGAAGGGTTTCTCAAGGCCCAGTGCTCAGGGATCTCAGGAGACTCGCACACTCAATGGATGGCTGGGTACGGGTTGGGCTGCCCAGCTGTCCTGCTTTTTATCGGGGTGTGCCTTCTTAACCCTGGAATGATGGATCCAAGGGAAAATGCCTGCAACTTTAAGAGCAGTAGGAGTTACAAGGATCACAGTATGTGGACCTGTCCAGGAAGACTGAAGAGGTTTTTTTTTTCCAGTCTTTGACTCAGATTAGGTCCCCTGGCCAGTGGGGGTGGACCGGGTGTCCCAGGGGGATGAGATTATGGGACAAACAATTTTATGTATTTCAGTTAGAGTTTTCCCCAGCCACTGGAGAATGGAATCTTGGCTAGCCTCCCACAAAAGTTTGAGATTTCCTTTGAAGACTTGGATAATTGGGGGTGGCCACCCAAGCAGAATTTCAAAAGGTGAATAGTCCATGGGTCCTGGGGTACACCTAACTTGGAGAAGGGTCAAGGGAAGTAAGTCTACCCAGGGGAGACCAGTTTCTTGGCAAAATTTGGCTAGGATGGCATTGAGGGTTCGATTCATGCATTCAAATTTCCCTGAACTCTGGGGCCTGTAAGCAGTATGGAGTTTCCACTTGATTCCTTACATTGATTATAGTTCTTAGACTATGGAAGCCCTGAAGGCTGGGCCACTGTCACTTCCAATAGACAGTGGCAGCCTGTGTCATGGAATGATTGCTCTAAGTAAAGACTTAGTCACTTCTTTTGCCTTCTTGGTGTGAGTGGGGAAAGCTTTGACCCAAATTGAAAAGGTGCATATCATCATCAACAGATATTTGTATCCCCAACTTGGTTTCACCTCTGTGAAGTCTACCATGAGATCTTCAAAGGGGGCCATCCCCTTGTGCTGGACACCTGCCAGAGCACAGGTGCCCTGCAAAGGGTTTTTTTTTGCACAAACTTGGCACTGGATGCTGATGGTGGCACAGAGAGAAGCTAGACAAGGTATGTAATAGTATCTACCAAGCAAGTCTTCTAATGCAATTTTCCCAAGTGGGTGAGTTGGTGTTATCACTGAATGAGGGCATGAGCAGCTCTTTTTGGGGCAAAAATCCAGGCTTCTGGGAGCAGCCAAGTTCCTTCAGGGGTTTGGCTTCCCCCTTCTCTCTTAGGCCATTCCTGTTCTTCCCAGGTATAGCTTAGTTGATTAGTCTCCTTTCCTAAGAGGGACAGCTGTGATGTCAATTCTGGGACTCATATTCCATGGGTTCCTTCAGCTGCTTGCCAAGCTGCTTTGTCAGTTAGCCTGTTTTCTTGAGTGACCATATCCATTCCATTCTGATGTCCTCAGCAGTGGAGGATGGTGACTTTGTCTGGTTTCCAGATTGCTTCTAACAGTTGGAGGATTTCTTCTTTGTTTTTTATTTCCTTTCACCCTGCAGTTAGGGGACCCCTTTCTTTATATATTGCCCCATGGATATGAACGGTAGGAAATGCATACTTAGAGTCAGTGTAAATGTTTACAGCTTGTCAGGTGGCTAGCTGCAGGGCTCAGACCAGTGCTCAGAGTTCTGTTCATTGCGCAGACCATCTCTGCAGTAGAGATGGCACTCTCACCACCCAGTCAGTAGTGGTGACTGCATATCCAGCAAGATTTTCCCCATTTTTAATGAGACTGCTCCCATCTGAAAATAGTGTCTGAACTGGGGAAGGGAGTGATTTGTCTTGGTGGTCGGGGTGACTGGCATAAACTTCCTCAGTCACTTAAATACAATCATGCTCAGGAGCCCATTCCTCATCTGGCAGAAAGCTTGCAGGGTTTAGACTGCGCACTGTTTTATTGTCATTCTAGGGTTTTCACAGAGTAAACCTTATTCATGTGCAAGCCAAGGATTCATTATCCACCAATGCCCATGTGAGTTCATTAGGGCAGTGACTGCATGTGGCACCATAACATGAATTGCCTGTCTGAGGGTTAATTTGTCAGCTTCTTTGACAAGGGTTTTGGTTGCTGCCAGGACTTTCAGGCAGGGCAGCCACCCTGCAGCCAAGGGGTCTAGCTGCTTTGAGAGGTAAGCAATGGGTCTTTGTCAGGGGCTGATTGTTTGTGTGAGAATCCCCAATGCTGCTTTGTTCTTTTCATGCATGAACAGGTTAAAGTTTTGAGTTACATCCAGGAGTCCCAACACAGATGAGCCCTAACTCAGGGGCTCATCTGAGTTGTCTTTTGATGTTTTGAAAGGCCCCCTGTTGAGCTTCTCCCCAGGCAAGGGGCTGTTTTTCTGGACTGTCAGAAGTTCATAGAAGGGTTTGGCCATGGCCTCAGACCCAGGAATCCAGATGCGGCAGAACCCTGTAGCCCCGAGGAACTCACGAAGCTTTCTTTTTTGGAGGGGGAAGGGATGGTGCAGATGACTTTTTTTCATTCAGGTCCAAGTGTCCAGTGCCCTTGTGTGATGCTGTAACCCAAATACTTGACCTGCTGTTTATAGATCTGGACCTTTCTCAAAGACATTTTGTACCCAGTCTGTGTTAGAAGTTGTAGGATAGTCTGTGTCCATCTCCAGCAGTCCTCTTCCATCTCACTGGCAAGTAGGATGTCATCTACATATAGTAAGAGCGCACACTTACAGTCCTCCTGGGGGTAGGTGGCCAGATCTGCTGCCATGTCTTCCCTGTAAAGGGTAGGGTTGTTTTTGATGCCTTGCAGGAGCCAGGTTCAGGTTAGCTGAGTTTCCTGTGGGTTTTGGGATCTTCCCATTCAAAGGCAAACAGAGTTGGTTCAGGAGTCCAGCCACAGCCAGATGTCAACTTTCAGGTCCATGCAAGTGAACCAGCCATCTTCAGATGACAGCTGTCCTAGCAAAGTGTATATGTTGGGAACAACCTGATGTAAGTTGAGAGTGGTGTTATTAATGGCTCATAAATCCTGCATTGGTCAATATCCAGTCCCATCTGATTTTACTGGTAATAATAGGGTGTTATAGCATGACTGGCACTCAATCAGGATTCCTTCTTTTCTCAGGTGATCTATGTGTTCAACCATGCCCAATTGCACTTTGCAGGGGATTGGATACTGCCTCTGCCAGACCAGGACTGCTTGAGGCTTCAGGTCGATGATGATGGGTGCATGATTCCATGCCATTCCTGGTGGGTTATTTCCCACATAAAACTGGGGGAAATGTTCCAGCTGTTTTTCTAGATTTTGACGTGAGCTTTCCTCCACATGATGTCTCCATTCTTGGCTTCAGAGTACATTGACAAGGAGAGTGAGGCCAGTACTGAAGCTTAAGCTAGCTGACCCTTCAGGTTTGAAGGCAATCTGGGCTCCCAGTTGGTTAAAGGGTCCCTACCAAATGGGGAAACTGGACATTCAGGCAGTTACAGAAATTCTTGAGTCACTTCATGGCCATCAAGCTGGCAGGTTCTTGACTGGCAAAAGGGTGTCCCCAGTCACTCCTATGATATTAGCAGTTTTTCTGCTAAAAGGGGTGGTGGGAGTCATGACCTCAGAATATTCAGTGCCAGTGTCCATCATGAAAGTCATTGACTGGCCCCCAACTTGTAATTTGACCATGGGCTTGTTGGGGCCAAGTTCCAGTGAGTCCAGTCACCCCTATTCAGAGTTGAGTCCCGCCACACCGATCAGATGGTTTTGGGGCTCAGGTTGGTATTTCTCTTTAGGGATGTTCCTTCTATGTGCCTGAGTCTTTTGAGGGCACTCATTTTTCCAGTGCCCACTTTCTTTGCAGTAGGCACATTGGTCTCTGGCCAGAGACAACCTTCTGTTGTTTGTCCCCCCTTTTCCAAGTGGCCCTTCTCATCTGGTGGCATCAGGATTTCCCAAGGCTGCTGCCAGTAGGGAGGCTTCAAGTTTTATTTGTTTCTTGGCTTCTCATTTGGTGGCTTTGTCTTGATCAATGAATACTTTGTTGGCAACTTCCAGTTGAGAGATGTTCATCCCTGCAAATCCTTCTAATTTTTGGAGCTTTCTTTTACTGTCCATTGCTGCCTGCACAACAATGGTGGCATTCACCATCTTCTGGTTTTCTGGAGCTTCTGGGTCAAAAGGGGTCTAGATTCTGAAGGCCTCACAAAGTCATTCATAGAAATCTCCCAGAGATTTGTCAGGCTTTTGAGTAACTAAAGTCATCTTTGTCGTGTCTGTGGGTCATTTTGCCCCTACTCAGACCCCTTGTAGGAGCTCTTCCCGATATTAATGGAGTTCAGGCTGTCCCTGATCAGTGTTGTAGTACCAGTTTGGTTGGGCTTCTGGTGCCACCTTTCATGTCAAATCTCTGGATTTAAGATGCCAGTAGGGGCCTGCTACTGCAGCCATGTTCAGGCTTTCATCAGAAATTGTCATCTCTCCTCCGTATTAAGCAAAGTTAGGAGAAGTTGGCAACAATCATCCCAAGTAGGATGATGGGTTTGGAAAATGGATTCCATGAGATCAATAAGGGCCTGGGGCTTTTCCAAGTAGGAGAGGGTGTGGTGCTTACAGTTTAAGAGGTCTGTAGTTGTGAAAGGTTGGTAGTATAATACAGGTCTCCCGGGTCAGATAGTCCCATCCTCACTGATCTGGGCTGGACCCTGTGTTTCATGGAGGGGCATCTGTAACATGGGTTGGGCTGAATGAGCCTCCTTGCTATTGGGGTTCCAGGGCTTTCCTCAGAGGGGTTCGATGTTCCCAGAGGGCCCAAAGGTGGCATTTTTTCTGTGAGATCTGCCTGCACTCCCAGTCTAGGAGGAGAGGCTAGGGACACCAGGGTGTATTGTGGTGGGGAGGTCCCTTCCAAGGGCCAGTCAATATTAAAAGTAGGCCACTTTACATCACATAGGGTTCGGAGGGTGCTGGGTTTCATCTGGGTGCCATAATCTCTGGAATAACCTTTCTTAAAATTCATGAGCATGCAGTTTAAGATGGTAGGTTTTTGCCTGTGATGAGCCCATAGACTGTGTCAGTGGTGCAACATAGACAAGGGAAGTGGTCGCCTTTTTCAAGGCCACTCAGATGCCTGCTTGTGTGCATCTCTCACAAGAACTTGGCTCATCTTGGCTAAGGCACCCAGGCAAAGTTTGGGTGAGTCATTATGCCATATGACATAGACACAAAAAATAGTTTAGTGCCCACACAGGCTCTGTAGCAAAGGCAATGGCGTCACAGATTGGTATGGCAGATGCAAGCCTCTGCCTTCCTCACTCACTCACACAGTCACTCAGAGGTAATGTAGTCCCTCCCACAGGGATTAACAGTGTTAAATCCACACCCTGATTTGGTGGTGTGGGACAGACAAAGGAAGGGGTTACCTATTTTGAGGCCACTCTGATGACTGCCTGTCCACATCTCTCATGAGAACTTCATGTCATCTTAACTAAGGCACCTGGGCAAAGTTTGGGTGAGCCATTATGCTGTATGACCTAGCCGTGGAAAACAGGTTAGGACCCAGACAGGCTCCACAGCATGGGCAGTGGGGTCAGAGACTGAAATGGCAGATGCAAGTCTCTGCTGTCCTCACTCACTCACACAGTCACTCAGAGGTTACTCAGTCCCTCCCACAGGGATTTCCCTATTCAGGAATCTTGGTACTTGAGATTTCTGGAGATGATCAGTCTCCTCTTCTGTCCAGAGATGGGCCTGACTGAGGACTTGGCACCTGGGGCATTACTTTCTGGAGTCTTCTGGCACTTTTCAGTCTGACTCCCCACTGAGTCAGGCCGGGGTGTGAGGACATGGCTGACGGGGACCTCCTCAGAAGGAGGTCCCATCAAGAGTATGGGTGGCACCCACCTCGTTCGCATGGAGATTGCCATTGGCCGCACCTGTCAGTGCCAAGCTGGAGGCACAATGGGCCTGCTTAACTGGATTTCCCTGGTAAGGGAACCAAATGTTGTAGCAGATGGAATGAAAAAACCCGAGCAGCACCACGGGTGGGGGTTGGCTGATGAACAAAGTTTTGTTACTTGCGGGCCCAGAGGAGAGTCAAGTCTCCAAAAGAAATCTGAGCCCCATGTCTTGATTTTCATAAGTTTATATAGGAACTCTAAGTGGAACTCTAAGAGTGAAAATTCCTAAGCAATTCAGCAAACAGGTTTACAAAAGCAAAAAGAGTGAACTTAGCTTATCTTTCTAAAGCACAGGGCTTTTAGTGAGGAAAAGTGTCATTATCTGTTTAGAGTTGTAAATTCCAGTTGAAAGGGGCAGGTGGGTAGTGCTTATGTTCCTAACTGTGGATTCCATAGAGAAAAGGGAGGAGGGGAGAAAAGGGATGGAGGGGAGTTTATTTTCCTAAAGCTGTGGGTTTCTGCTGAAGATGGTTAGGGTCCCAGCACTTCCCTTATCCCTGGGAGCTCATGTGCCCTCCTTGTTGCTGCTCCCCAACACATGCCCTTCCCTACCAGGCTCTTGGCCACCAGTGGACCTATGGTATTGGCTCTGACATGCTTATGGCTCATCATAGCAACACATGGAGCTTGATGTTTACAGAATCACAATTACTGTGTCATGAATTTCTCACAACTGTTTGAGTGATACATGTATCTCCATTGTACAGCTGGGAAACTGAGTTGTAGGGGAGTAAAGTGAGAGGCAGTCAAATTTACTGGATGGAATCAGGGAATCTGAGCCTTGGATGTTGATCTGCTACTGACTTGTGGGCATTTGCTTGCCTTTTCTGATCCTCAGTTTTCCCATCTGATAGTTGAAAAATGAATGCTTAATCACTGAGAATTTACTAGGTGCTTATTCTCTTAACAACACTAGCATGTTGGCACATCTATTATCTTCCCTTTTAGGACAAGGAAAGAGAGCGATAGGGCAGGTCCAAGAAAGATGTAAGCCCATAAACAATCTAATACTAAGGTTGCATTTTAACCATTACCTCCTCCTCACTGCCCTGAGGAGATGCAAACATAGGCTGTGGAGCTATCTGGAGACCTCTCTACTCTTAGCTCCTCTGCCTGGGCTTGCTTGTGAGTTTGTGGCTGGTCCTGCCCTGCCCAGTCTCTTTTGGCCTTCTCAGATACTTAAAAAAGTCCACTCTTTGCTTGAGTCTTAACCTGTTTAACTACTCTCACAGCTGCCACCCTTTAGCAAAAGAAGATATCAATTAAATCCTGAAGTATTGGATTGGGATCTGGAATTAGAAGACCTGATCATGTGTCCTTTCTCATTTTGATAATAGAGCTCAAGTTACAGGGAAGTCATATATGGAGGTTAAGATAAGAGCTCTAGGTAAGAGAAAAGAGTAAGAGTCTATGAATTTGTTGGCAACAGCTTCAATATTGCCTCAGAATGATAGGGTTGGATTCTAGACTTCCATGTATTTGAGCATGAAAGAGACATAAAAGATAATAACAGATGCTGAGAGGGAAAAGTGGTGAATTCATGAAGGCAAGCTGACCAAGATAACCCAGAGCCCTGTCTCCTGGCTAACATATAAGATTGAGAGCAATTCCCATATTATTATGGATGTTACATAATAGTGTTCCATGTCATTGTGAGAATTAAGACCTAGCAGAGTGAGTATTTCGATATGCAAATGATCTGGAAAAAGGAGAATTAAGAGGCAAAATTCACAGTCTAAGATTTCCTGTCATGTTAAAAATATACTACTGCTCCATTTTACATTGCCACCAGCAATGAAATTGTCCCTATTTTTCCACATCCTTTCCAACACTTGAACTTTTCCTATTTAAAAAATATCAGCCATTGTAATTGTTGGGAAATAGTATATCATTGTGGTTTTGATATGTATTTCTGTGATGGCTAATGATGTTGAACAACTTTCATTGTGATTTTTGTCATTTGTTTATCTTCTTTGGAGAGATGTTTATTCAGGATTTTGACAAACATTTAATTATGTAGGCTGTCTTTTTCTTCTTAAGGAGAAAGTTTTCCCTATATATTCTAGCTATTAAATCTTTATCATATAAGTGGTAATTCTCTAATTAAAACACACCTCCTGCCACTGGAGTGTAAATGTTCAAGTAAACTTTCCTCTTCACAGAATGAGGGTAAATGTGTACATTTACTCCCAACTATGAATATTTGCATTAAATCTTGAAATTCATGGAACACCTAAGTAGAAATATACTGATTTGAATGAACTTCATACGTATTCTAGCCAATTCAAACTCTACCAAGTAATACACTGTTCATGAATTGAAATTACTTAATATTAAAGCAATGACATTGGTTCTAAGATATATAGTGAAATGCAGAGGGCAAGGTATACCAATGGAACTCATAAATTCTACATGTAATTAGGAGAGTATGTCCTTAATAAAAGTAGAAAATAGACAATGGCAACAAAGTTGAGTGTAGAAATGGAGAACAACTACTTGACTAATGATAAAGTGATGCTGTAAAGCAGTGGTGAAAATTGCTAAAGGAAAGGCAGGAACTGTCAGAAAAAGTGTTCTAGGGGTTATGACACTAAGGGAAGGCTGAACAACACTCAGAAAAAAGAGGGGCAAAGGCAAGGAAACACAGCTGGCTAGAAAGATCTCATGAATAAAGCTGCAGTAGCAGCTACTGTTGTCCATTACCCCAACACTGGAGCAGACAGCAGTGGGTCTTCTGACCCTTGGACAGCGGTTACTGTCTGAGGGGTTTGAAGAGGTACTTTTCCTCAAGAAAGGGAGATGGAGGGACACAGCTTGCAACAAACTCAGATATTGGCCAGTGAACGTTGCTGCATCCCAAGGGTGTCGTACTCCAGGACAGACGGTCCAAGACATTGTTTGTCCTGAGAGCCAGAAGAGAGCTAAATATAGCCTGCTTTCTGAAACACCCTCCTTACTGAACTGGACTGGTTGCTGATGACATAGATGGAGGGAGGGTACAGCAGGACAAGGTAGGAGAGCAGCTTATGAGAAATCTTGATTTGAGAGGTTTGACTTTGAATAGCCTGCCTTGAGGGATATTGCTTCTTTGCCACCAACCTAGGTGGGGATACAATGACTATATTCCCCGGGAGCATCTGAGGTCTGAGTAGAGAGGTCTGCTGATGAGTGCCATCTGCTCACAGACCAGGAAAGTACATGCAAATAAGGGTCAAGGCCTGGTTTGAGCAGCTAAACAGGGGCAATCTTAAAGACCTAGAACAAGTTGAACCAAGAATCAAAGAACAGTGATTGCACACAGTTAGTTAACAGTAATCCCTAGGCAAGAGGGAGAAATTGACCATAAGTGTAAACACACCATCATTTTCAGGTTCCTAGATATCAGTAAAAAATTGCAAGCCATGCTAAAAAAAAAAAAAATGAAGACATGACTCAGACAAAGCAATAAATCAAAGCTCCAGATGACACGTAGTACCTGAAACAATTAATGATGTTCATATAAATCTCCTAAATCCAGTCATAGATTTGAAGGACAATGTGGCTAAAGAAATAAAATACATTAATTTCTCTTGTACTTTCTTCTTTGACCCACTGATTGCATATGAGTATGTTCTTTGGCCTCCATATATTTACAAATTTTCACCTTCCCCTCCTATTATTGATTATTGATTTCCAACTTCTTTCGATTTTGCTAAGAGAAGGTGCTTTGTATAATTTCAATCTTCTTAAATTTATTGAGAGCTGTGTTGTGGTGCAACATGTATTCTATTCTGGAGAAAGATCCATGAGCACTTGAGAAGAATGTATAACCTGCTGATTTAGGATGCAACGCTCTGTGTACATCAGTGAGGGCCAGCTCATTTATCACATGGCTCAGACTTTATGTTTTCTTGGTTGATCTTCTTTCTAGTTGTTCTACTAATTTATTTGAATGGTGTGTCAAAGTCTCCAACTATTATTTTAGGGATACCTATTTTTCCTTTCACTTTTGCCAGAGTTGCATCATGTATTTTTGATCACATAGCTTAGTAAATATCTTGAGGTAAATGAAAATGAGAACACAACTTATTGAAACTTATGGAATACAGTGAAGGAAGTGCTGAGAAGGAATTTTATAGCCATAAATGCCTATGGTAAAAAAGAAGAAAGGGTTATAATCAAAGACCTACTGAACAACTGGAGGACCTAGAAAAAATAGCAGTCCATTCCCAAATCAAGAAGAAAGAAAAGCAAAAGAAACATTAAAGTGAAATAAACAAAATTGAGACCAAAAGAAAATCACTAGAAACTCGATGAAACCAAAAGGTGGTTCTTTGAGAAGCTCAACAAAATTGACAAAGCCTTAGCTGGACTAAAAATAAAAAGAGAGAGAAGATGCAAATAAAGAAAACCATGAATTAAAGGGGGGGGATCTTATCATTGGCACCACATAAATAAAAAGGATCATAAGAGGTTCTTATGAGAAAGTGTATGCCAATATATGATACAATAAAATGAAATGAGCAAATTCCTAGATATGCAGAAAAAACCTATGTTGGTTCTACAAGAAATACAAGATATGAATAAACTAATCACAAGTAAAGAGATTGGATCACTAACTAAAATATACCAACAAAGAAAAGAAGATAGCAGATGACCACCTGAGAATTCTACCAAACATTTTAAGAAGAACAATATCAGTTTTTTTCATAATATTCCAAAAAATTGAAAAGTAGGGAAATTATCCATCATATTTTAGGAAGCCAAAATGACCCTAAAACCAAAGTCAGATAGAGCTACTACAAGAAAAGAAAATAACAGACTAATATCGCTAATGAACCTAGGTGCAAAAATTCTCAAAAAAAAAAAATCCTAGAAAAATAAATCCAAAACCATGATATCTGGTATACAAGAGTGATTCAACATCAAAAATCAATTAATGTGAACAATGTCACTATGAACATTGGGGTGCATATATCTGTTCATGTCTTTGCTTTCAATTCTTCTTGGTATATACCAGCAGTGGAATTGCTGGATCATATGGAAAATCTATTGTTAGTTTTCTGAGGAATCGACCAATTGTCCTCCACAGTGGCTGGACCATACTACAATCCCACCAGCAGTGGATGAGGGTTCTTATTCCTCCACATCCTCTCCAACACTTACAGTCTGCTGTTTTTTTTAATAGCGGCATTGTTTACAATTGACAAAAGTTGGAATCAGCCCCAGTGCCCATCAACAGATGAATGGAAAAACAAAATTTGGTACATACATACAATGGAATATTACTCAGCTGTAAGAAGGGATAAAGTATTAACACACGGAATAACATGGATAAATCTTGAAGACATTCTGTTGAGTGAAGCAAGCCAGGCATTGAAGGATGAACAGTATATGACCTCACTGATTTGAATTGAGGAATGTAAGCAGTCTCTGAGAACCATATTCTGAAAGATAGGTTAACAAGGGAGAGAAAGAGAAGAGAAGGTTGTGAGCCATCACTCATATGGACATAATCTATGGTAAAGTGATAGAGTATAGTTGCATATTGAAGGATAGGACAGATGGGTAGTGATATTACTGGGTTTGGTGGTGCAGGGTTGACAGGATACTGGGGGGAGAGATGTGAGAGGGACTAGGTGAACATGGGATTTGTGGGTATGAGGTTGAAAGTGCAGGAATGGGAATGTTCCTATGGAAATATGACAAGGTAGTGTCATTGGTTTAGGGTGTAGGTTGGGGGGGCGTTCAAGATGGGGTGTATCTGGAGTAGGCTTCTTGGGAGTGTGTGAGTGTTTATCCTGACATAATGCATTGTGTTAGGGAGTGGAGACTCACACAGTTAGTGGAAGTAGATGGACCCCCATCTTTGGGAGGACTGAGTCACCCAGAAACAGACAGGTGGGTATCGCTTAGGAGCAAGGCTGGATCCTAACAAGGGAAAATAATCAGTGTGTCAAGACCTCTTATTGCATGTAACTATGAATCTTGCCATCCAATGAGTCAAGGCAGGGCGGTGTCATGTTCCCTAGGGGGATGGGGAGGAAGGAACAGAAAAGATCTAACAGGGGGTATTTAGTGATCAGGAGAAAAGCTTTTCATTACCTTACAGTAATGGACACAGGACATAGTAAATATCTTCAAAAATTATTAAACTGAACCATCTAAATTGTAAACTTTACTGTAAACCACTGACAATGTTTAGTAGCTATGTTTCACTATCTGTATAAGAGTTATAACAATGCTACCATCCACATAAAAAAGGTTTTAATATGGGGTGAGGAAAGGGGGAGGAGGATGGGTATATGAGAGTCTCTAGTATTCTGTGTGTGACTTTGCTGTGACCAAAAACTTCTTTGAAAATTAAGTGAAAATTTGGGAGACACTGGGGAGTGAGAGGGGGAAGATGCATGGTACAGACTGGACACCTGATAATGCAGTCATAAAAGGGAAAAAAAATATTTTTAAATTTTTTTTTTCCATTTTTTGAATGTCCCAATCCTTTAATTATATTTTACTTTTAGTTTTTTTTTTTTCTGAGTTTCCATGCATTTTATGTCTTACATTTAAACTTATCATTATTATTTCATTTTCCTATTAATTATAATTGGTTATTATATGGGCTTCATCTTCAAGGAAGGTTGGATCACAGAAAGGTTACAACAGAGGCTTCAGAGGATCATTGGAGGGGGTGTCTTTGATCAGGGATTCATGGGAGGAAGTTCATCTGAATATACATGAAAGATATATAAAATTGTCCAAATGATCAAAGGTTGGGGCATGGTCACAGTGGGTGGAGAATCACTCAGTAAATGAAAGAATACTGAATTCCCAGCCTGGAGAGCTCTGCCACATTCTCCAAGGGAGCAGCAACAGTCCCCCAAGTGCAGGGGCAATGTCTGGCAAAGGAGGAGGGTCTACTAGTGGGTTCTTGTTATTGATTAGCCATACAAGTCTTTGCTCTTGTAATTGAAACTTTGCCTACTGTTATGGGGTGCCTAAGTTTTGCCACCTGAGAGCCTCCTTGTTGCTCAAATGTGGCCTCTCTCTAAGCCAAACTCATCATATGAATGCATTACCTTTCCCCCAGCATGGGACATGACTCCTGCGGATGAGCCTCCCTGGCAACAAGGGATTAATACCAAGTGCCAACTGGCAATATGATTGGAAAAAGACCTTGAATAAAAGGGCAAAAAGGTAAACACAGATGAGTTTGTATGGCTAAGAGACTTCAAAGAGAGCCAGGAAGTCATCCCAGAGATAACGCTCATGCACACCTCAGTAGGATCTCAAAGAACACCAAAGTGTATATCATCCCACACAGAGGGGCTCCTGAGGGCTCTGGAGACACCCAGGTCCTATATAAGGGGAGATAGCTCCAGAGATGATGCCTTATCAGTGAGCTCTACTTTGGAGTCAGTGCTCCTGAGAGTGACAGAGTTGGACTCAAATAAGTCCTCCCTGCACATGGTCCATCAGTCCCTTCTAGTCAAACCTATATGTGATGCTGGAGTTTGTAGTTGTACTTCCAGAGACTAGAGCCTTTAGTCTGCCCATGTGCCAGCTGTGCCTGGAATCTCGGTGGAGCTGCAAATCCTACTCTACAGCTCAATGGGCTCACCCAAGTCACCTGGAGAGGAGGTGATGATGGACAATGACCATCCCAGGAAATTCAGAGAGTCTGCCACTGTAGGTAGGACAATCCCATCCATCTTATCCATGGGATATAAGCCCCCTCTCACTTGGAGGTGGAGTGTTCATCACCATCCCAGATTCCTCAGGACTGGAATTATGGACTAGAGTGGACTTACTGGTATTCTGTTGTAGACATATTGTGACTCAAGCAATGGAAGAAAATACAACATTAAGGTGGAGCCAGTGGCCACTGGATGCTTTTGGGGCAGGGAAAGGGAAAAGCAGTTGTAATACAAGGGCTTTTTTGGGACTTGGGAATTACCCTGAGTGACATTACGACAGATATAGGTCATTTTATATCAGCATATAACATGCAGAAGTGTGTGGGAAAGAGTGTGCTCCACAATATGAACTATGGTCCATGTTTAGTGGCAAAGCCCCAGGATGTGTATATCCATTGCAGGTGATGTGCCACATTAGTGAAGGATGTTTATGTGGGAGGTTATGAGAGATGTGGGAGGTGGGGAGCTTGACAATCCCTGTAATTTTTGTGTAATATTTATGTAATCTAAGCATCTTTTAAAATATAAAAAAAAATAATTAAAAAGAATGTGAAGGTTATCTTTATTTTTGAAAGTTATTTTTATTGAATATATAATTCCATGGTGACATTTTTTTTTCTTTTGGCAATATAAAGATATAACTCCACTCCTTCTCTTTTACATTGTGTTTTTCCACAGTTTGAAATGATATATTTATTTCACTTGAAATTCATAAAACAAAACTGTTTTATGTTCTTTGGGCACAAATTAAATAATATGCCACTCAGTTTGCAAATTTGAATTATGCAAGTTTGCAATTTGCAAAGAGTTTGAGAAAAATTGGGGTTAAAATCTTCACCTTAATATAACAAAATCTATAAAAATGGGAGAGACTGTGAGTTTATCTCAAAATCAAGACAAAGAAAATAATTCAACCTATTATTCCTTCTATTCTATTTAAGGACGCTACCTAACTAGTACCATTTTAGATATAAAGATGATTAACGCATAGCACATAATGGAAGTCTTTCTGTACTAGGACTTAAATCTTTGAAATTAGTGAAGAAGGCTGGTAACCTTTTTGTGTATTGTGGATTACTGTGACAAGCACATGTATCACAGAAACCATCTCTCAGTTGTGTAAAGTGTGAACAATATATAGGAGTACAAGATAAGTCAATTATATGGAATATTATTCTGTCCCAAAACTCCTTGCTCCCCACCCACTCCAAAGGGTCTGTGGACCTCAGTTTAAAAACCCATTAGATTCTAAAAGGATAACTTTATTCACATGCATGCTGAGAAAACATTTTCTTACTTACATTCTATAGACAAGTTCCTTGAATATATTAATGCAGATTTTTTTTGCAGAAAATGTTTTGTACATTGATGATATATCATGGTGTAGTGCAGATCTGAATAGATCACTTCCACAGAAAAGAATAATGTACATTTCAACTCTGACTGGAGAATAACTATTAGGTAACCATGAGAACTGAGCATTTCTGCATCAAGATAATTTTGTACTCCAATAAATTCCTCCACAGGAATTTAATGCTGCAGATCAATAAATAGCTTCATTATTGCTTTAGGAAATTAAAATCTTCCAAAGTATTTGTGCAGATACTTGTTCATCTCAACAAAAGCCTGCTTATGAAGACAAGAATTAGCTCATCAGGACTTGTCCCATGACATTTATATCACATTAATGTCTCAATCTCACTGTGTCCCCCATTCTTAAGCTATTATATGTGAATTTTCCCCAATTACAAACAGTTGACAGCATTTAAAGTCTTGCCTTATATAGTTTCACCTCAGAATCCAAAACTTTATAGATATTCTTCATAAATTTTCTCCTTCTGAGAGTTTTTAATATGATTTTCTCCGGAACTTTCATAAAAATCTTTGATCATCATTTTTTGTGTGGCAGTCTCTGTGTAATAAATTTACCTATTTAAGATTTGACCTGCAATAATAAAAGGAATAAATAAATAAATTTACCTATTTAATGTGTAGAAAATGATAGTAAATCATTATTATGTAACTAATCATTTAATATGTGGTAATGCAGTGTCATTTGAAGTGAAGTTACAATTTTTTATAAAACCATCAGTGTTACAAAGGGTATCATTTTTCTTCAGTACATATATATGTGTGTGTATGAGAGAGAAATATCAAATATAAATAAACCACACATTAAAGTACAAGTGTGTGATTCCACTTTTATGAAATAACTAGAATTATGCAATTTCATAGAGACAGAGAATAAAGTATATGTTAATGATTTAAGCAAGAGGGGTAAATTGGGAGTTGATGCACAATGGCTGATTTAAAAAGTTTCAGTAAGGTATGGTGTTGATTGTAGCACAACACTGTGAATGTGATTAATGCCACAGAATTTTATACTTTGGAATGGTTGAGATGTTAAATTTTATGTTTTATATATGTTACCACAATTTAAAAAGAAAGAGAGATGAGACAATGAAAATTAAATAGAACCTGGTTTGGACATAAAATAATGGCCAAATAACATTATTTGTAAACTTGAAAAAACTGAAGTATAAACTGTACACATTATATTAATGTTAAGTGTTTGAACTTGGTACTTGTTCTCAACGTGGTTACATAAGTGAATATCCTTGTTCTTAAGAAATATACATGGAGGAGGTGGTAGTTTAGAATATTTACTACCACCCCAAATCAACATATTCTTAATTTATGTCCATTCCTGTGAGTGTAAAACTATTTAAAAAGGACCTTTTGAAGATGTTATTTTCACCTAAGTTGTGGTGCAACTGAAATTGGGTCTTAATTCTATTACTGACAGCTTTATAAAGAGAAATGTTCCTGGAGTAGTTGAAACTGGAAATCAGTGGAAGCCAAATGAGAAAGGATATGACATTGCCATATGCATTGCCATTTGACAAAAAAGCTAAGAACCAAAGGATCACTTGCTGCCAACCCACAATGCCACACTCTTCTAGAAGAAAACATTGCCTTACTTGTACTTTGATTTTTGACTTCTCTTAGTTTCAAAACCACAGACCAATAAATCTGCATTTGTTGAGCCAACCCATTGTATGATATTTGTTCAGCATCTGAGAAAATATGACAGAGGTATTTAACGGTGAGGGAGCATGGTAAAGTCAACCTAGTCATAAGTGTCTAGAAATAAATAGACAAGTAGATAGACAGATAGACAGATATACAGATATAGATGCAGAGAAGGATGGTAGGGATAGATAGATAGATAGATAGATAGATAGATAGATAGATAGATAGATAAAAAAAGATTGAATGATATAACAAATGAGACAATATGTTAAAAATGTTAAATCTGGGTATCTGGGTTGGTATATAGGACTTGCAGGTATTTGGGGGCTCTGAAGTAATGTTAATATGTATCTTTATAATTTTAGTGGTTATCTCTTCTGGTTGAATTGATGCCCTTGACAGCATATAGTGACCTTCTTTGTACCTTGTAAAAGATTTGACTTAAAGTCAATTTTATCTAGTATCAGTATAGCTACATTAGCTCTTTTTTGATTACTATTTGCATGACATAATTTCCATTCTTTCACTTTGAATGTACCTGTATCTTTGAGCTTAAGGTATCTTGTAAACAGAATATACTTGGGTCATAGATTTCCAATCTACCAATCTTTGCCTTTTGAGTAGACAGATTAACCCATTTATTTTTGTAAGTAACTAGTGATATGCAGTATTTTTCTACCATTTTTCAGTTTGGTGTAAGTCTTTTTTTGTTGTTGTTCTTATTTCTTCCATTGATGCCTTATTTCATATTTATTTGATTTTGTGTATTGTACCATTTTGAGGCTCTTTTCATTTCTTTCTGTATATAGTTTGATATATTTTGCTTTGAATTTGATTTGATATCAATTCAAATTCAACTGTAGACACATATACTGTTCTTATAGCACTTTTGTTACAAATTCTATCTTTATATATTATATGCCTAAGCCATAGGTTTACCATTATTTTTATGCAATTACTTTTTAGAACTTGCAAAAAGTGAAAATTAGAGTTACATACAAAAATATATAAAATGATAGTACTGACATTTATAATTAGTCATATGGTTACCTTTATCGATAGTCTTCATTTCTTTAAATTTCTTAGATCCATTGTCTAGTGTCCTTTCATTTCAATATGAAGAACTCCTTTAGCATGGCTTGTAGGGCAAATCTGGTTATGATGAATTACCTCAGCTTTTGTTTACCTGGTAAAGACATTTTTAATTAATTTTATTGAAGCATAATCAACCATGCAATTCATTTAACGTGTATCAACAATGGTATTTTCTATAATAACAGAGTTGTGCATTCAGCACTGTAATCAATATTAGAGCATTTTCATTACTGCAAAAGGAAAGAAAAGAAATAAAAAACAACAACAAAAAAATAAACAAATGAAAAAAATCCATACACCTTGGTAGTTCCCTCTCAATCTATCTTTCGCTTGTCATATATAACTGCTAATCTGTTTCTATCTCTGTAATTTTTTTCTCTTTACATTTTTTATAGATGGAGTTTAAAAATATATAGTACTTTTCTCTATTTTCATTAACTTAGGATGTTTACTTTTTCTTTTATCAGTAATGGAAGATAGATAAAATATTACTATACACTTCTGTCCATAGTTTATTTTGGTTGCATTTTTGTGCAAATATCACCCTGGTATTAACCTCTTGAAATATTAACATACTTTTGTTCTGTTGCAGTGAAAAATATTTTATATATGCAATAGTAACCATTGTCTTAGCTTATCCAAAGGCTGCAGTTTCAAAGTACCAGATATGTATTGGGCTTTATAATGGACATTTTACTAGAGGAAAATCTTATAGTTCCTATGCTGTGAAATGTCCAAATTGAGGTACAATCAAAGATGCTTTATCACTAAAGTCAGCTACTAGTGATCCTGGCATCATTCCATGTGGCAGGGAAAGATGGCAGCTGATCTCTGCTGAGGTCCTTGCCTTACCCTCAAGGCTTACCATCTTCCATAACTCAGCTGTGGGCAACAAGGCATATGGCTTGTCTCTATTCAGGCCTCCTATTCAGCTGTGGCTTTGCTGCTTTCTCCCTGAGTTCAGCTTTGGACAATCAGGCATACGGCAGTACTCACTTCCTCACCTTGATCTGTGCTATGGCTCTCAATACAATTCTGCTGATCAATGTGTCTACCTATATACTGATAAAGAAAGAGCTGGGGTTAGAGAAACCCACAGCTTTAGGAAAAGAAGCTCCCCTCAGTCCCTTTCTCCTTTCCAACCTTTTCTCCCTGGAATCCACATCATTAGGAAGATAAGCATTCTCAGCCTGCCCCTTTCAACTGGAATTTACAATTCTAAACAGATAATGACTTTTTTCCTCACTAATATATCTCTGCTTTAGAAAGATAAGCTAACCTAGCTCCTATTGCTTTTGTAACCCCTGCCTGCCTGCTTGCTTAGGAATTTGCCCACTTAGAGTTCCTATATAAACTTATGAAAACCAAGACATGGTGCTTAGAATTTTTTGGAGATTTGACTCTCCTGTGAGCCTGCACATAATAAAACTTTATTTATCCACCCCTCAGAGTGCTGCTTGGATTTTCATTCTATCTGCCACAACATTTGGTTCCCTGACCAAGAAAGTCCAACCGAGTAGGCCTGTTGTGCCTCCAGATTGGGGCTGATGGGCAAGGCTGATAGCAAGGTGGGCCCCGCCCATCCTCTTAATAGACCTACTTCTGAGGCCGTCCCCATGGGCCACATCCTCACACCCCAACCTGACTCAGTGGGGAGCCAGGCCCATCTCTGGATGGAAGGAGAGACTGATCACCTCTTGAAATCTCGTGTACTGAGATTCCAGAATAGGGCAAACCCTGAGGGAAGGACTGCATAATCTCTGAGTGATTGTGTGTGTGAGTGAGGATGATAGAGGCTTTCTTCTGTTATTACAGCCTGTGACCCCAAAGCTTATCCTACAGAGTCTGTGTGGGCCCTAACCTGTTTTCAGTGGCTGTCATATGGCATAATGGCCAACCCCAAACTCTGCCCAGGCACCTTAGCCAAGTGGAGCCAAAGTTCTTGCAAGAGAAATGGACAGGCAGCATCTGAGTATTCTTGAAGGAGGTGACCCCTTCCCTTGTCTGTCTTACACCACTGATACAGGGTATGGGCACATCATATTCAAAACCTACCATCTTAAACTGCATGCTCAAGAATTTCAAGAAGGGTTTTTAGAAAGATTATGGCATCCAGATGAACCTTGGCACCCTCAAAACCTTATGTGAAGTAGAGTGGCCCACTTTTAATATTGACTGGCCCTCAGAAGGGACCCTGGAAATAGCCAGGGTCTGTGCAGTGTGGCTGGTTGTCACAGGAACTCCTGGCCACCCCAATCAGTTTCCCTACATTGACTATTGGTTAGAGATAGCCCAGAATCTGCTACCTTGGGTTCAATTGTGTGTTGGGGAAAAGGGATAGAGCAGGGTCTTAGTTGCACAGGGAACAGTGCTCCAGAAAGCAGTCATTCATCAAGGGTCCTTGGAGGAGGACCCACCACCACCACAACCACTACCATATGCTCTGGCCACTCAAGACTCTCCTCCTAGCCCAGGAGTGCAAGCAGATCTCCCAGAAACACCTCCACCTTCAGTCCCTATGGGAACACTGAACCCCTCTGAGGAAAGCCCTGGAACTCCAATAGCAAGGAGGCTCCGGTTGGCACAACCCACATTATAGATGCCCCTCTGTGAAACACAGGGTCCGGCCGAGATCAGCAAGGATGGTACTATCCAAACTGGGAGGCCTGTATTATACTACCAGCCCTTCACAACTACAGACTTCTTAAACTGGAAGCACCACACCCCCTCCTACTCAGAAAAGTCCATGCTCTTATTGATCTCATGGAACCCATTTTCCAAACCCATCATCCTACTTAGGATGATTGCCGCAAACTTCTCCTGAATTTGTTTAATACAGAGGAGAGACGATGGATTCTGATGAAAGCCCAAAAGTGGCTTCAGGAGCAGGCCCCTACTGGCATCTTAAACCCAGATGATTGGGCATGAGAAGTAGCACCAGAGGCTGAAAAGAATTGGGACTTCAACACTGATCAAGGATGGGCTGCACTCCAACATTATCAGGAAGTGCTCCTTCGAGGGATCCAAGAAGGGGCAAAATGAGCCACAGATATGACAAAGATGACTGTAGTTACTCGAAAGACTGACTAAGCTCCAGGAGATTTCTATGAACAACTTTGTGAGGCCTTCAGAATCTACACCCCTTTTGACCCTGAAGCTCTGGAAAACCAGAGGATGCTGAATGCTGCCTTTGTTGTGCAGGCAGCAATAGACATTTAAAGAAAGCTCCAAAAATTAGAAGAGTTTGCGAGGATGAACATCTCTCAACTCCTGGAAGTCGCCAACCAATTATTCATTAATCAAGACAAAGCCGCAGAACGAGAAGCCAAGAAGTGAATAAAACATCAAGCCTTCCTACTGCCAGCAGCCTTGGGAAATCCTGACCCCACCAGATGAGAAGGGCCACCTTGAAAAGGGGACACAAGGACCAGAAGGTGGCCTCTGGCCAGAGACCAATGTGCCTACATCAAAGAAAGAGGACACTGGAAAAATGAGTGCCCCTAAAAGACTCAGGCACATAAAGAGGAATACTGACCTGAGTCCCAAGACCATCTGATCGGGCTGGCAGGGCTCAACCCTGAATAAAGGTGACTGGGCTCACTGGAACTTGGCTCTGGAAAGCCCATGGTCAAATTACAAGTTGGGGGCTAGTCAATGACTTTCATGGTGGAAACTGGCACTGAGTATTCTGTGGTCACAACTCCTGTCACCCCCTCTAGTGGAAAAGCTGCTAATATCATAGGAGCGACTGGGTCCAATCAAGCCAACGGCCTTTTGCCAGTCAAGAACTTGCCAGCTAAGTGGCCACAAAGTAACTCATGAATTTCTGTACCTGACTGAATGTCCAGTTCCCCTGCTTAGTAGGGACCTCTTAACCAAACTGGGATCCCAGATTACCTTCAAACCTGAAGGGTCAGCAAGCTTAAGTCTTTTGCCCAGACTCACTCTCCTAATCACTGTTCCCTGAAGTAAAGAATGGAGACTTCCTATGGATGAAAATTCACATCTGAATCCAGAAAAACTGCTGTAACATTTCCCCCAGGTTTATGTGGGAAAAAACCCACCAGGAATGGCAAGGAACCATGTACCCATCATCATCGACCTGAAGCATTGAGCGGTCCCAATCTAGAAGAGCAGTATCTGATACCCCATGAAGTGCAATTGGACATGGTCAAACACATAGATTCCCTGAGAAAAAAATGAATCATGTTCAAGTGCCAGTCACCCTGGAACACACCATTATTACCAGTAAAAATGCCAGATGGGACTGGATATCGACCAGTGGAAGATTTACAAGTCATTAATAACACCACTCTCACCTTACATCAGGTTGTTCCCAATCTGTACACTTTGCTGGGACAGGTGCTGCCTGAAGCCACCTGGTTCACTTGCCTGGACCTGAAAGACACCTTCTTCTGCCTGCAGCTTGACTCCCAAGCCAGTCTCTGTTTGTATTTGAATGGGAAGATCCCAAAACCTGGCAGAACACTCAGCTAACCCGGACCCGGCTCCCACAAGGCTTCAAAACTCCCCTACCCTTTTTGGGGAAGACTTGGCAGCAGATCTGGCCACCTACCTCCAGGAGGAATGAAAATATGCCCTCTTACAATATGTAGATGACCACCTACTTGCCAGTGAGATGGATGAGGACTGCTGGAGAGGGACCAAGACTCTCCTCCAACTTCTAACACAGATTGGGTACAAAGTGCCTTGGAGAATGGCCCAGATCTATAAACAGCAGTTCAAGTACCTGGGGATCAGCATTACACAAGGGCACTGGATATTCAGACCCAAATGAAAGAAAGTGATCTGCACCATCCCAACCCTCACCACAAAAAAGAAAGCTTTGTGAGTTCCTCAGGGCTGCAGGGTTCTGCCACATCTGGATTCCCAGGTTTGAAGCCATGGCCAAACCCCTCTATGAAGTTCTGACAGGTGCAGAAAAAGAGCCCCTTGCCTGGGGAGAAGCTCAACAGGGGGCCTTTCAAAACATCAAAAGACAACTCAGATGAGCCCCTGCTTTGTGGCTCCCAGATGTAACTCAAAACTTTAACCTGTTCATGCATGAAAAGAACAAAGTAGCCCTGGGGATTCTCACACAAACAGTCAGCCCTTGGCAAAGACCCATTGCTTACCTCTCCAAGCATCTGGACCATGTGGCTGCAAGGTGGCTGCCTGCCTGAAAGCCCTGTCAGCAACCAAACACTTCATCAAAGAAGCCAACAAATTAACCCTCAGACAGGCAATTCATGTTATGGTGCCACACGCAGTCACTGCCCTAATGAACTCACATGGGCATTGGTGGATAGCAAATCCCCAGCTGGCACATTACCAAGGTTTACTCTGTGAAAACCCCAGAATGACAATAAAAGCAGTGCCCTGTCTAAACCCTGCCACCTTTCCACCAGATGAGGAAAGGGGCCCAGAGCATGATTGCATTGAAGTGACTGAGGAAATTTATGCCAGTCGCCCTGGACACCAAGAAAAACCACCCCCTTCCCCAGATCAGACACTATTTACAGATGGGAGCAGTATCATTAAAAATGGGGAAAAGCTTGCTGGATTTGCAGTTACCACTAAAGAAAGGGTGGTGGAATTCACATTTCTACCCCAGGGATGGTCCATGCAATGAGCAGAACTCTGGACACTGGCCTGAGACCTGCAGCTAGCTACCGGGCAAGTGGTAAACATTTACACTGACTCTAAGTATGCATTTGCTACCATTCATATTCACCAGGCAATTTATAAAGAAAGTGGTCTCCTAACTGGAGGAGGAAAGGAAATCAAAAACAAAGAAGACATCCTCCAACTATTAGAAGCAATCTGGAAACCAGACAAAGTCACTATCATCTACTGCTTGGGACATCAGAAAGAATGGATATGGTTGATCAAGGAAACAGGCTACCCAACAAAGCAGCTTGGCAAGCAGCTGAAGGAATCCATGGAATATGAGTCCCAGAATTGACACTGCAGCTGTCCCTCTTAGGACAAGAAATTAATAAGCTAATATATACCTGGGAAGAAGAGGAATGGGCCAAGATAGAAGGGAGAAGCTGAACCCCCAAAGGAACATAGCTGCTCCTGGATGACCAGATTTTTGTCCCAAAAGGAGCCACTTTTGCCCTCATCCAGCAATATCACCAACTCACCCATCTAGGGAAAACTGCGCTAGCAGTCTTCCTTGGGAGGCACTACTGCATAGCCCAACTAGCTTCTCTCTGTGACACCATCAGCAGCCAGTGGTAAATTTGTGCCAAAAACAACTTGATGCAGGGCCCCTGTGCTCCAGCAGGTGTCTGACACACGGGGGCAGCCCCCTTTGAAGATCTCACAGTAGATTTCACATAAGTGAAACCAAGTTGGGGTTACAAATATCTGTTAGTGACGGTATGCACCTTTTCAGGTTGGGTTAAAGATTTCCACACTCACACCAATAAGGCAGGTGAAGTGACTAAGGCTTTATTTAGAGAAATCATTCCCCGACATGGGCTGCCACTGTCTATTGGAAGTAACAATGGCCCAGCCTTCATGGCTGCCATAGTCCAAGAGCTTGCAAAAAGGTTTGGAATCAAATGGAAACTCCATATCACTTACAGGCCCCAGAGTTTAGGGAAAGTTGAATCCATGAATCGATCCCAGTCAAATTCTGCCAAGAAACTGGTCTCCCCTTTGTAGACTTATTTCCCTTAACCCTTCTCCAAATTAGGTGTACCCCAGGACCCACAGGCTATTCACCCTTGAAATTCTATTTGGATGCCCACAATTATCCGGGCCTTCAAAGGAAATCTTAAACTTTTAGGGGAGGCTAGCCGAGATTCCATTCTCCAGCAACTGGGGAAAACTTCAGCTGAAATTCATAAAACTGTCTTGTCCCAGAAGCTCATCCCCCTGAACACCCGGTGCACCCCCATCAGCCAGGAGACCTAGTCTGGGTTGAAGACTGGAAAAAAGAACCCCTTCAGCCTTCCTGGACAGGTCCATATACTGTGAACATTGTAACTCCTACTAGTCTTAAAGTTGCAGGCATCATCCTTTGGATCCATCATGCCAGGTACAAGAAGGCACACCCCAATAAAGAACAGGACAGCTGTACAGCCCAAACTGTACCCACCCACCCCTTGAGAGTGTGAGTCACCCAGGATCCCCGAGCACCAACTCCATCAAATGCCTACTGAATGGACCCCTGCTCCTAGAGGATACTGAGTTTATATGGCATGCTCACCTTGGTATTTGAAGTTGGACTCACTGCCATAGCCCCTGAGACTGTAGTATAATGACTAGAGCCCTAATTGCAAATGCTTATTGGTGTATAATAAGATGTTTCTGTGCCTTGATTTGCCTAACTTTCCTTCCTTGCACCCTCCCTAGAAGCCAATACCTGCCCCCAAAATCTATGGTAGCTGCAAGTTAGTCAAAACTGGGGCAAACAATCTGTGTTGAATTCTTCAGTCCTCTTCTTGGCAGGGGCAGCATCAACCTCTGTAATATTTGACACTTGCAGGGCAATCCAAGTTCATGATCCTTAAACCTTGCTAGTTGCCCCATACCACCACACTCCCATATCTGCCCCCAAGAGAGGGTTTTTGTGTCTCAACTATGGGAGTTATGACAATTACTTCTGCTGAGACTGCCAAAAGAGCAGAGATTTCTGCTGCTCTTGGAACTTGCTGGTTGTGCCACTACTCCCTGGAAGGGGTCCCACCGACTTCTCCATATCTCCTACAGAAAATTCCCAGCCTGGCAGGGTGTGGCATAGAAACCTGTGACCCCATATAACTCACCTTATTAAACATAACAACTATATCAGAAAATACCTTTTGAAAGGCCCAAACAGGACTAAAACTTGGAATTGGAATATATGACCCATTGGGGCCAGACCCAAGGGACCTCAT
>JAQZBX010032204.1:0-25978 GCA_029593785.1 Cabassous unicinctus | reverse complement strand
CCCACTCCCCACACCTCCCATACCCTCCCACATAAACAACATCCTTCATTAGTGTGGCACATTCATTGCAATTGATAAACGCATCCTTTGGGGCATTGCCACTGAGCATGGACCGTAATTCACATTGTAGCCTACACTCTGTCCCATACAGTTCTGCATGTTATGGGACGATATAAAATGGCCTATAGCTGTCATTGCAATGTCATTCAGGACGATTCCCTGTGAATTGCCTTATAATTTCCCTTTTTTTCTTAATCTTTTTTACTCTTCTCTTTTATTCCTCCCTGCCATCCTTCTTTTTCTTTCTTAAGACTTGGATAGAAAAGCTAACAGAATATATGATTGCACTTAATTTTGTCTTCAGTGTTTTGAGAACTTGAGGAAGAGGCCAGGTCTCTAAGGAAACTACTACAGATCACTGGAAAATAAGACCTTAAAAAAGGTAATGAACTTTTTGTTTGTCTTTTCTCAGAGACATGCATGGATTTTTAGGAGAACCTAGTACTAGGAGAAAAAGAAATTGTCATCCTCTAGGTGTCAGTTTCTCTGTTCTATTTGGCAGATAGAGTGGCAGCACTTTCAAATTATCCCAGGTGGACCAGGCACTGATTACTTTCAGAAGTTCTGGGTGAGGCTTTCATTTTAAATTCATAAAAGTTATCAGCCAATTTCCAACAATTGTTTAATAAAGAACAATTAGACAGCCAAAATTATAATGGCTTTTTTTTGTCAAAATATGCTGGAGACAGCTGCTAACCATGCCTCTGGCAGCCCCGGGGCCATATGCCATGAGTCCCAGGCATAGCACAGCCAGGCACTGCAGCACCGAGCATGTTGGGATTAATAAACCCAGCCCCTCACCAGCCTCTGATCCCCCCTCCCATCTTCCCACTCCAGAGAAACTGACAGCAGGAAATTCTCAGGAGTAAATTGCCACAGTCAAGATTCTCAAATCTCATTTATTAGGCAAGGATCTAATCTGGCAATAGACACCGAAAGCCTCAGTTCCCTAGCCAGGTTTGAATAAAATCCATGCAAACCTCATTGTGTTGCAGAAAAATGATAAACAAACAAACAAACAAACAAAAAAACCCACAAAAAAACAAAACCACACACCACCACCTCCACAAAATAACTAACTCGATAACACTCATCAGGAAAATTGAGCTCAGATTAGAGACTTTTCTTTTATATATCTGCTTGTTCTTCCAGTTAAATATTTGCATGGAAAATGTTTCTAGAGTCTCCTTTTTTTCTGCAGAGATAGTTTTATTCTCCCCAGCATTCTCTGATGCAGTCATATTTATTACCCTGACTTCCCCTTCAGGAGGTGTTCTGATGATTGAGATATTTTTATGAGACTCACAGGTCTTTTGTTTAGTCATTGGAAATACAACTACAGATAGGTACTTTTTAATCATAGAAGATGAAGAAAAAGGAAACTCTCCTGAAAACTTTTTGCCAGCAAGAAGGACATATTTTCATCAAAAACATGCTCATTTATTATAATTTTTTAATTTATTTTTTATTAGAGAGGTCTGTATTTTCATGAAGAAACTGCAGAGTCTCAATATACCTCCTTCACACAGTTTTCCATATTATTAAACTTTATATTAGCGTGGGACCCTTGCAACAATTGATGAAAAAATATTATAATTATACTGTTAACTATAGTCCATAGTTTATATTAGGTTCCCTGTGTTGTACAGTCCTATGGTTTAAAAAGTTTTTTTAAAAAATTCTAATGACATAGGTACAACATTAAATTTTCCCTTTTAACTACATTCAAATATATAATTTTGTGCTGTTAATTATTCATAATATTGTGCTCCCACCACTACCACCCAACACAGAAACATTTTCATTTTCCCAAATAGAAACTCTCTACCAATTAAGCATAAACTCCCCATTTCCTACCCTCACCCTGGCCCCTGGTAACCTGTATTCTAGCTTTTGACTCTCTGAATTTGTTTATTCTAATTATTTCATATAAGTGAGATCATACAATATTTGTCCTTTTCTGTCTAGCTTAATTCACTCAACATGATGTCTTCAAGGTTTATCCATGTTGTTGCATGTATCAGAACTTCATTCCTTTTTATGGCTGAATAATGTTCTATTGCATGTATATACCACATTTTATTTATCCATTCTTCAGTTGGTAGACAGTTGTGTTGCTTTCATCTTTTGGCAATTGTGAATAATACCCCTATGAACATTGATGTGCAAATATCTCTTCGAGTCCCTGCTTTCAGTTCTTTTGGGCATACACCTGGGAGTGGGATTGCTGAGTCATATGGTAATTCTATATTTACTTTTCTGAGGAACTGCCAAACTGTCTTTCACAGAGGCTGCACCATTTTACACTCCTATGACAAACAGGAATGAGTGTTCCTATTTCTCCATATCCTTTCCAACCTGTTGTTTAGATATGCATGTCCCTAATGGTTAATGATATTGATCATCTTTCCATGTGCTTTTCAGCCATTTGTATATCTTCCTTGGAGAAGTGTCTGTTCAAGTCTTTTGCCCATTTTAAAATTTTATTCTTTGTCCTTTTGTTGTTTAGTTTCAGGATTTCTTTATGTATTCTGAATATTAAACTCTTATGGGATATGTGGTTTCCAAATATTTTCCCCCATTGTGTAGGTTGTCTTTTTACTTTTATGATAAAATTCTTTGATACACAAAAGTTTTAACTTTGATGAGGTACCATTTATCAATTTTTTCTTCTGTTGTTTGTGCACTGGGTGTAAAGTCCAAGAAATCATTACCTAACACAGAGTCCTGAAGAATCTTCCCCATGTATTTTTCTAGGAGTTTTATACTTTTGGCTCTTATATTTAGGTTTTTGACCCATTTTGGGTTGATTTTTGTATATGGTATGAGGTAGGGGGCCCATCTTTATTCTTTTGCATATGGACATGCAGTTTTCCCAGCACCATTTGTTGAAGAGACCATTCTTTCCCCATTGAGTGGACTTTGCATCTCTGTCAAAATTCAACAGGGCATGGATGTGAGGCTTGATTTCTTAACTCTCAATTCATTTCCCATTGGTTTATATGTTTGTGTTTGTGCAGCACCATGCTGTTTTGATTACTGTAGATTTGTAATGAGTTTTTTAAAAAAACTCAGGAAGTATGAGTCCTCCAACTTGATTCTTTTGCAAAATGTTTTGGCTATTCCAGACAGCTTATCCTTCCATGTAAATTTGATGATTGACTTTTCCATTTCTTCAAAGAAGGTTATTGGAATTTTGATTGAGATTGTGCTGATTTTGATTTGATTGTGACTGGGTAGAATTGACATTTTAACAATATTTAATCTTCCACTCTATAAACATGGAGTATCCTTTCATTTATTTAGGTCTTCTTTGCTCTCTTTTATCATGTTTTGTAGTTTTCCAGGTGCATACTTCCAAGGGTTCTATCCCAGTGGAGTCATACAGGTTGTACTTAGTTCCACCAGCAGCAAGTTATGACAATGTGTGTAAAATATTGTCTACCAGGGAAGCTTAATACAGACTTAGTGCCCAAGGTTTTTATTGAAGCCTGGTCACATAGGCACTCTCTGTACTGCACATATCAAAATTCCAGGCTCCTAGAAGGAAAGCAGGTATTCTGCAGGCGTTAAGCATAAACCATATTTTTTTTTGCACAATTTAGGCATAGTGAACTGCTCTTGTTAGTTCTTGGAATGGTGGGAACCTTCCTGAAATTCAGGTTTCTAGATGCCAGCCAAAGGCCAACCTTGGAAGCAGGCCTTTCTAAGAATAATATTCACAGCCTTGCTATGTTAACTCTTTTCTGTCCAAGTAGCATTAGGGGCTAATCATTCCAGCCTTTCTTTTCTCTTACCTCATTCCTGGACAGAGGTGTATGGGGCACTTTGTTGTTCCTAGGAAGAGGGTGGAAGTGGGGTAGACAGGTTCGCAAGAAGTAAAAGGTATGTCCTGAGCCCTCCATGGACATCCAGTATAGTCAGCATGGTGAAGCTTAAAAAGCATGAAGTTTAGAACTTTGCAAACCTGGGTTCAAATCCTGCTTGATATTTCTATAGAACTTAAAAATTTTAAAAACCTTTCGTGTTTATGTTCTTATCGATAAACCACCAAATATTCGATGCCTTGGACAAGCAAGAGTTGGATGCATTTGGTAAAGGTGTGGTACAATGTGTATTTCAGGAGAAATACCATATGGTGCACCTGTGGGCATGCAAATTAGTATATGAGTAAAAGTGGTATTAATATTTCTGTATGCAGAACCTGATGTTCTAACTGTGGGCTTGGGATTCTCATCCTTTTTATGCCTGTGTCTGAGCACTTAATGTATGCATGACCAAGTATGGTAAGGGAACACAAGGATAGCAGAGATGCAGTCTGTGTTCTTTAGATGCTTACAGACTAGTGTGGGACCTAATGGGCCAAGAAAGATATTCTGAAGGCGGCTGTGAAGTGAATGGAGCCATGAAGTACCAGACAATTTTACTCTAGAATTACCATGGATAGAGTCAAGCGCGATACAGAAAGAATATTTCCCCTGCACATCAGCTTCTTTCAGTAACTCACTCTTAATGTGTCACCTATGGATTTAGCTGCTCTTTTAAACTTTTTAAAAAAATTGTTGTTATATTTTCACATATGAAATATCTGAAATGTCATCTCCTGAGTCAAGAAATTAAATAAACTGGTACTCCCTGGGAAGGACAAACTTCATTTACTTCTCTGATATGTTCACCCAAATAGTACTGAGTTTGAATCTCTCCCCTCCATTTCTCTAGGCTGAGGAGTCTTCATTTTAAAATGTCACGAATTCCCTTAATCTTAATCTTTCTGAGGCTTTATTCAAGTCCATAATTTTCATCTGCTTCATAATTGTTTCATAGTTTTTCAATCATGTTCTCAGTTCAGGCTCTTTGCAACTTTGCATGATGCTTTGTGAATTTCATGGGGGTCTCACACTTGACTTTTGTCTTCTGGACTGTCAGTTTTATCTCTCAAGCTCATGTCAAGTTGTCCTGGTTTTCAGGTCTCTCCTTCAGTCCTTTGTCTCATGTTCATATATGAAAGTTTTGTGCTCACTGTGAGAAAAGGTTTGGATAGATCTGCTCTGCGTTTACAATCATCTCAGCACAGTGGCTGGGAGCATGGGCTCTGTAGCCTCAGCGCTTGGTTCTAATCCCAGTCCAGACCCTTAGCAGCTGTAGTACTTTGGGCAGTTTACTTATCTCTCTCCTAATTTCCTCACCAATAAAATGGGGCATAATATATTAGTACCCATCTCAGGATTAAGTGAGATTATTTTTGGCATGCTTAAAATAGTATCTGACACTAGATTATGTTTAATAAATATATGAATTAGAAAAAGAGAGGCTTGTGCCATATTACAATGTCTTAGAATCCTTTCTTGGATTACAAATAATTGCTTAAAGCTGTGTCTCCCTTGATAACTCTCAGACAAGCTGAAAGAGAGTAACTGTTGCAGAGACCCAGTCTTCTCATCAATTCACATTTATTAGTCCACAGCCTACTCTTCTGTGGCAGAAGTCTGATTTATGACAAATCAGAACCAGAAATAAGAACTTCTGCAGCAAGAAGACTGCACCATCTTATGATTAACATGTGCGAGAACACCATCAGTCCCTTTTTTTCTGTTTAAAAGTGTGGTTACAAATCTCCTACCCTGACAAATTCTGCAAAGGCTCTTCCCCTTCTCTATTCGCACTAACATTTTGAATTCATTATTCCCACCAAATAAGGCAATCGAGGTGGAAATAGTTTATTTGGGAGGACACATTTCATTGTTGCTCTAACAAAAAAAGTGTTGGTGTGTGAGCCATCACAGACAGAACAGGCAAGGAGAAATCCTCTTTAAATGAGAAACAAACAAAAACCCAAAGTGCCCAGCACATAGTAGGTATTAAGCAAATGCCAACTCCTTTCTGTCACTCTGCCTGGTAGCTATCAGGAGCAATTTCTTCTCTCTCAATATTTATACTGACATTTCTTTCCCTTTAGTTAGGAAAGTGCAAGATTTTTTTTTTAAAGGCTCATACCATAAACTGGGTGATGCTTAGCTTCTGCAGAGGTGTGAAGAAGTCCTGCTGTTAAAAGTGGAGTAAGGTTTTTCTCTTGGGTGAGAGCCCAGAAAATGTTAGACAAGCAAAGGGGAAGATCATTCCTGACTAATGAAAGTGTGGATGCACATGTGTGTGTTTATGGGTGTGAATGTGTGTGTCTGGGTTTCTGACAAGGAGGAATAAGGACTAACAGAGAGGAATTAATCCAAAGTGTTAGATTGCAAAATGGTTTGACCCACCCCACAAGACCCAATGTGTGATTTTCCTGATGCACATTCTATATAGGCTAGAGTTAGCTCTCTTTAAATTTCCCATCTTGAAAGTGCACAATCCAAATAAAATAATATTTTGTGAGCTAGGTGGCCAAGCCAGAGACCAAGACTGATTACTCGAGTCTTGCAGAATTTTAAGGACTTAGGGTAAGAATAGCAGCTCCAATCCACTGAGGCTTGGTGCAAGTGGGAGTTCAGGTAAGGAAGGTTTGTGGCTGGACAGGCCTCCTGGTCTAAAAATGTCCCTCCTATTTTTGTCAGTTGTATACTCTGCTTTAAACAGTAATATGATAGAATAAAAAGCTTCGCAGCAAGTGTTCAGAATATAAATCCCTTGCTCATAATAGGTTGTCGAAGTGAGATATATATGGTAGAGCCCTGAGGATAACGTTATATAAAAAACAGACATTTTGCTTCCTTTTCATCCCCTTCTTGAAAAAGCCTGTTTCAAATAGAGGAGCTGTGAACTGGACTCTCCAGGTAGGGATACAAATGAGTGGGCTTTTCCTTCCTAATGAGGAAAAGGGAGGGCTTTTGAAAAGTGTCTTTTGGCCTTGCTACAAACCTGCACATCTCCAGAGGAAACCACGGGCAAAAAGGGTGGTGGTGGCTGCAGCCACGGCGAAGTCTCCAGTTGGCCTGTTATCCGATCCTCACAGTTTCCCTAGGAAGCAGAAAAACAATTTTTTTCCCTCTAATGGCTCAAATTGTCTTCACTGCTTACCAGCAGGAGTTTTCTAACAACTTTGTTCTCTCAGGTTTTACGGTTTTAAAGAGAAACAAAATATCACACACTTCTAACTGGCACAGGAGATGCCAAAGTCTAACTCATTAATGAATGGAAAATAGAGGCCCCTTTGGGCCAGATCAAGAGGTCAATGTGTATGTGCCTGAAAGGCCCTATTTATTAATAAAATACCACTACTTGGGTCAAGTCCATGGCTAGTCTGATGGGTAGGCAACTCTGTATATGGCTTGATTTCAGGGACTTCTATACCACTCCTTTGATCCTTCAAATGCCAAATACTGTTCCTATGTGCCCACAGATGCTTGAGATTTATTTTACAGGGAAAATATCTTTCATTGAATAGTCAGTAATCGAGCTCACTATGAAAGTACCTCCGGTGTGACTTAAGATCACACTGAGGTGTGAGTAGCTGGAGTCTGGACTCTCTTGAGAGTAAATCAGACGATTGAGCACAAAATGAGCCTCTGATGGGAAGAAAGAAATGAGCAGGGAGGAGAGGGAAGATTTGGAGGGCCAGGGAGAAGCCATGCCAACTTTGCTCATTTTGTGGTTATTGTTCACTTTCAAAGTGAGATGGAACACACTTAACTTAGTGTCTGGCACATAACAAGTGCTCAGTAAATGTTAGATGTTCTTTATAGTTTTGGCAGGTTCAGGACTGGTTATGCCATTTTGGAGATAAATACAGACTCCCTGCTCTGAAGCTATAATACCTCATGCGTAAACTCAAAGGCACTTTCTCCCTCCATTTCCTTTGTCCATATTTTTCATTCCATTTTCTTTATCCCCTCCCCATCATAATATTTTCTCTGTTACTCCTTATTTCTTTGCTTAAGGGAGGAATCTAAAGAAGCCTTAATAGATTTTATACCAAGAAGAGGGGTGGTTGCAATTAGAAGCCTGCCTAAGCCAACTTCTAGTGTTCAGCCATGTGTCACATTGCATTAACATTCCTCAGTGTCATGTTTGTATATCTCATCTTTCCCAATATGATTATAAGATCCTTGATTGATGTCTTTCTGATGTCTATTGTGGGCTGATGAGTATAATCTCATCCAAATGGCTCACCAATGGGCACATCAACTCCAGGTACCCTTCCCTGATACTCCAGATCACAGTGAGTTCTTTATCTGAGAACCAATTGGCACTTAAAAATCTTTGCCTTATAAGCAAAAATTGTTGTATTTTCTTTTATTTTATCGTTAACAGATACATGGCTAGTCAGCATTTATTATATATGCCTGTTTTTGTCTCTGCAGTTAGGTTGTAAACTTGTTAAGGTCCATGGGGTAGGCAGCCTCTGAGAAGCCCCCTAATCATTCCCACCTCCTGATATTCATGTCTTCATATAATCCCTTCCCCTTTAATGTGTAATGGACCTGGTCACTTGCTTTTCATGACTAGAATAAAGCAAAAGTGTTAGGATATTACTTCTGAGATCAGGCTACAAAAAGACTGTGACTTCTCTTCTGCTGGCCCTCTTTGGCTCACTCTTGCTTGCATGATGTGATGGAAGCCAGTTGTCATGTTGTGAGCTGCCCTATGCTAAGGAACTGAGGAAAGTCTCTGATAAACAGCTAGCAAGGAAATGAGGCCCTCAGTTTAACAGCTTGCAAGGAACTGAATCCTGCCACCATCACCTGAGTGGATTCTTCATCAGTTGAGCCTTCAGATGAGAACACAGCTCTGGCTGACAACTTGACTTCAGCCTTGTGAGAGACCTTGAGGCAGAAGCATGCAGTTGAGCCACATCTAGATTTCTGATCTGTGGAAACTATGAGATAATAAATGTTTGTTGTTTTATGCTGCTAATTTTGGAGTGATTTGTTGCACAGCAAAAGATAATTATTACAGTCCATGTCTTACACCTATGCCCTAACCACCTAAGTTAGGAGCAAACAAATACCTGGGATCCTGTGACCTGGAGGACATCTATTTCCTCTCCTCTCAGGTGGGAGAGGATGAGAGGTGGAAACCATGATTTAGTTAAAAAGACTCAGACCCTTTAATTATGGTTGCAGAGTTTGAAGAAACACAGTCCGTAAGAGCCACCCTCACTTCTGATACCAATCACAAGTTTGGGGGTTTCCCCAAACCATCCTCAGGTTTGGTAATTCACTAGAAGTACTCACAGAACTCACTGAAAGCTGTTACATTCACAGTCACAGTTTGTTACAGGGAAAGGGTATAGATTAAAATCAGCCAGGGGAGTGATGCATAGGAATCAAACGATGGGCTTCCACTTGTTCTTTTCCCACGGAGTCATGGACAGTGTTAACTCCTCTCAGCAATTACGTATGACAATACACACAGGATTGCCATCCAGGAAAGCTCAACTAACCTTGGTGTCCAGAGGCTTTCTTGGGTTCCTTCACATAGGCCTGGTCGGCTGCCCGTGTAGCAGACCTCAGTCTCCAAACCCTCTGGAAACTGAGCTGATACAATATGACCAAAAGCTCCCACCCTGAATCGCATTATTGGTGAGGCCCCCAACCCCAACTCTAAATCAACTTGTTACTACCTGGCCTGACCCTGGGCCCCCAGGCAAACAAAGACACTCCTTAATCACCTCCAAGTAACTGAGGGCAAAGGCTAGATCTCCTTTTGGACAAGTTTAAATTCTTTATTATACAGTGATCAGGGCATATGAAGTCAGAAGACACACGGAGAGAGCTGTTTAGAAATAGCAAAACCAAATCAAGTTGGCCATTCAGGGGGATGAATTACACTGGAAGTTGAGGTTTGGAGCTAAAAATGAAATGGTCAAGGAGTGAGGAAACCTAAACATGAGGAATAGTGGTGCAAGCAAGTGGGAGGTGGCCTGGTGGAATTCTGTTTCCAAAGATGGGGTGAGCAGAGTTCATGAAAATATGTGTAGTGGATGAGAAACGGTTGCAAACACCAATGCCTGGGCCAACCATAGGTCCCAGGAAATGAATGAAGTGGGTAGGTTGTTGAATGGGGGAGGGCAAGCCCAGTTTCAGGGGCATGTAGTATATATTGTAGTGCTACACCCAAATTTCCCTCCTCAGAGACAATATAGCCATCCTCCAGCTCCAGGAAATAGTGGCTGTTGGTTCACAGCTGCATCCCTCCCTGGGCCTGCCCTTGGCCCCTGGGAAATACTTCACTCAAGGTTATGCCACACCTCTGGGGTGGCTAGTGGCCAATGAATGGCAGATGAGGGGTTACAAAGATCTGGCCCCTGCTTTTTACTGTGGGACAATCCTGAAAACTGAGGCTTCCCTCCACCCTAGAGCTCTTATGGATTAGTTGAGGTTTCAAATGCTAGCACATTTTAGGCCAGTGTCTCCCTGTGCTGAATTCTACTTTATTCACTTATTTTTCCAGAGAAACGGAAAATACAAATGTGTAGGTGAACTATCCCAATCTTTCTATATTGGCAAAAAATACAGATTTAAGAGGAAAAACAACTCTAAAGTGAAATAAAATACTTACGTGTGCCAGATCCAGCCTGTGGGCTCGCAGTTTGAGTCTTCTAGTTCTTGGCATCTGAAGTTGGATTTTTTTTGCTATCTCTGTTAATATTAGTCTACCATCTGTTTAAGAGAAGAATTGGACATTTTGTGGATGGGAGACACAAAGGTGGAAGAAGTTTAATTTTCCTTGACCTCAGCACCATGTGCTTAAGTAATTAACACTTAATTATGTCCCCTATCTTTAAAATATGCTGATGAAGTTGATTTCTAGATTTTTGTGAGCATTGAGGGTAGAGATTCTTCTCTCCCATCATCTTTGGCACCCTTCTATACACCCTGGTCTTCACCTCTTGTCCCAGTGTACTTATTAATACTCCCACCCCTTCCACACCCCAAAGACTCCCAGTGTGGATTATAAATTTGTTTCCTTGATGGAGGAACCATGCAATGTTATTGCTCTGGGTATATTTTAATAAAATCTTTGGACTTCTAGGTTAGTTAAGATAGACTGCTTTCTAAAGGATGAAATTCATTAAAAGTAGAATTTTTCTCTTGAAAGTTGAAATCACCTCCAATATCCCAGTGCAGCAATTTGACCCAATACTACTTTTCAGGGGGCTAGTTTTCATACTCACTTCACAGTTTAAACCAATTTGATTTCACTACTAATTTGCCTTGTTTTAACTTGGATATGCTGAAGTTGTTCAGATTGCTTCCAAACACTTACTGCCTCATTAGTTGATTGCTGTAGTCTAATGACTTTCAGACCAAATGAGTACTTTAAGGGTGTTGGACATCAGTTGAAAAAGCTCTTTGCAAACTAAAGGAAAAGAAGTCAGAATTGGACTTAATTCTACCTTTTGTTAGCTTTGGCATTTAGCATTTATTTAAATGAATTTGTGATTATTTTCAGTGGTGCTGATTGATGGAAAATACCCTAGTAAATAGAAGGGAGCTTTCACATGGTTGAGTAAGTACATAACAAGGGCAGCCTTTTCCTGTTAGAGCAAGGCACACAACACACACACACATGTGTATATACATAGGACAGGATTCCAGGACTTCTGTTTGGGATGGAGCAGGAAAGTAGCTGTGCCTTGAGTGGCCTCTCCATGTTCAGAAGTGGGTAAGAACATTAAATTTGAGAGTTCTTGCCAAGTAACAATTCGAGTACAACAATCTCTTTCACATTGTCTTGATTTCCCCTGTAGTTTTTATTGTATGGGTACATCATTACATCTTACCCTAAAGCAGCCTCATTTCATCATGAAAGGAATGAATTGAGCTAGTGGGTGACCAGGCTCAGAGTTTTTTGCTTGTTTATCTCCTTTCATATCGTTGGCTCCCATGGGGCTGTCCAACTACCCAGGGTTAATAATATTTACAGAGAGCCTTGTGTCAGACAAGGATGAATCTCTTCTTGGTGGCTTTCTGTGGTGGTTTTGTATTCTATGGAACAAAAAAAAACCTATAATCCCTCACAGGTATATTTGGGCAAAGTAGGTTGATAGTGGTTTCTTTGATTCCTTCTTTGCTTTCCCACACTGTTCCCTTTTATTCACCACTGATCGGGATTCTAATGGAGATTATATTCAGAACCACTTTAGCAAAATTTCCTTATTAAATAAAACTTAATTTTCTCTGCATTCCTACAGCTAACACAGAATAGTGATTTTCTGTCCCCATTCCCCCCCTTTTAATTTCTGGGTTAAGCCTCTCAGTCACCTTATCCCAGGACTGCCAGAGTTCTTAATCCACATTTCTCAAAGCTGGTGCATGGAGTTGGTGACCATGACCTTGACCCAGAACTTAATTTAAAGAGTGAAGTTATATTTTGAAACTTGGCTTACCACAGGGGCTTGGAAACATGCCTAAGTCAGCCATATTATGTTTTCATTTGTCCCAGGGAAACTTTTTAATTTATTCATATTTCTGTGTTTCAAAGAAATTTGCTCCATTAAAAAATTCATTCCATGAGTTGGAGGGAGTGGGGCAGGAAATAGATCAGACCTGTGATGAACTGTTAGCTACACAGGTAGTTATAAAAACCTTCAAGGTAAATTTAAACAGGAAACCAGGTGACAGATTTCATTGCTGTCAGCTGTGTCTGTGAACTAAGTCCACAGGTGGTGGACGATGAAAAATATTTTACATCATTAAGGACCACTTTTTCATTTCTAAATTGTATACTTTTGGTACAAAACAAAATTGTCACTATACATTAAGGGTGAACATTTTGCTAGACTTTCCATGGATTTGATCAAGAAAATATGTATATTCCATTCTGAATGAATTATATTAATGGCTTTGGTATTAATTTGGCATTTAGATTTAAAATAAAGAATGGCAGCCTACTCTTAGTTTTAAGAAAAGTGTAGGAGCCAACTGGAACAAAAGTATAGGCTTCCTATATTTTGAAATATGCATATTTCCTATTTGGAAATTCATAATTCTTCAAGCAGATTAAGAATTGCCTTTGAGATGACCTGATTACAAGGCTTTGAGGCCTCATCTCTAGTCCCTGAAGTCTGTCCCCACTTCTAGATTACTCCCTGCTGTGAATAGGATGCTAGAGCTGAATAGCATCCTCTCTTGGACAGACCCGAGCTATCAGGCTAAACACAATTTCTCTCTCTGTCTCTTTCTTTCCCCTCCTTCCTCCTTGTATTAGTCAGGGTTTTCCAGAGAAACAGAACCAATAGGAGATATATATTACATGAGGTTTATTGTAGGAATTGGCTCATACAACCATGGACATTGGCAAGTCCGAATTCTGCAGGGCAGGCCACAAGTTGGGAACTCCAATAATAGTTTTGATGAATTCCCAGGAGAATCTGGCTGGTTGAAATAGAAACAGAAATTCTTTTAAAATCTGCCTGCAAAATTCCCTCATAATAACAATCAAGCCAGTGCTTGCTTGGTCAAACAACTGGACACCACAACCTGGCCAAGTTGATATATGAAATTAACCCTTTGTCACCAATTAATCCCAAGTCCACCCCTTGTCACTTGGCACCCATACACATCTCCTTACACCATACTTGATCTCTAGATAAAAACAATAATTGTTATAATTTCACTTAACATAATTCAACTGTCTTGCATACAACCAGAAAGACACAAACTCTTTCCCCAGATGAGGATGCAAGTCCCTGGGTAATATTCATTCTTAAACTTGATATCTTGTTACTTAGATACCATGACATAAAGTTAATACACCTTATGTTATATGAAAAGGGGATAATAAAGGGAAGAAAAGATATTTGCTTTATTTATATATGCAAACACGTTCATAACAAAACAAGGAAGAAGTACTCATAACCATTACAGTTCTCATTTCCGCAACTGGTCACATGGATGTGGCTCATACTTACAACTAATATCCCTCCCTTCCTTCCTCACTCCCTTTCTCTCTCACTCAGCCTCTATTTCTTTCCTTCTCTCTTTCCTGTCCTTCATAATTAAACCATTTTGAGGGTGGGTGAAAGGGAAATAATATTAAATGTTTTGATTTCACAGAGCTTTAAGCTACTGCTGGTAAAGGGGTTAGGTTAAAGAGAAATAATGCTGTCCAAAACAATCTTCTGTAAGTGGAATGGAATGACAATAAGTTGAGAAAAAGACTTGCATAACATAAGATCAGGAGTGCAAGGAAAATATTCCTTTTTTTTATTCTTTTACAATATGACAGTTTTTTCAAACATCCACTCAGCTTGGCTCCCCATCAGGTGCAAGTTTAGGAAGACTTGTGTTTCTGTGGTTGTGTGTGTGTCTACAGGGAGGTGGGGTGAGCTGGGGAGGGAGGGATTGTAGTTCTCAAGGTCAAATGTGCACACGGGAATTTGCTCAGACATCCATTGTCTGGATTGGCCCTCGATCACTTGTCAACATAAGCTGTGAAGATACACTTGGTCCGGTCGGCAGGAATTTCAGCAATACCAGTTTTCTCCTCTGTGCCATGCTTGGTATCTGGGAATGATTCTGCTACTCTATAACCAGCGGGTCTGTATGGCAGTCTAAGCCCAATGTGTCCATATTGACTTAACCACCCTCTATCCCAGGAAGGCTCTTGCTGGATGTTGGCAGCTGTGCCAGGAAAGGAGGGCCTGAGATCCTCTCTGGATTCCACCACATTTTCCCCCAGTTCTTTTTCTCTAGCCCTCAACTCCTTCAGCCAGGGATGAAATCCCTCCTTGTCCTAAAAGCCCCAATGGTGGAGGCAAGGGTTTACCAACCTGACTCTCCAGCCATGGCCTCTTCCTCTCCCACTCTCATTTCTGGTCTTGGCTTTCCGATTCCAGATTGAGGAGATGACTGCTGGTATAGAAATCTCTTAAAAAATAAAACCCATTTTCTCTTATATATCATTTTTATTTCTAATTTTGTGTTTATTCTTTTACTCATTTTTTATTAGACAAGCCAAGGTTTTGTCTATTTTATTGTCTATCTTCCTCTTTCCTGATTCCCACCCCCCATCAAAAACCCCATTTACATTTGATATCACCACTACTAGGTGATATCATTATTCCACGCTTTCTGTTATTTATGCTTTTTTGCTGTTTCTTTTCTATTCTGAACCTAAATTGATTTTCTTTGTAAGTAGGAAAGCAATGTTTAATTCTATTAGTTGTTCCTTGCAAGATACATAGGGAAAACATATTTCTATTGCTCTACTAATATAATAATGAAACTATTTATTGAATTCTATAAAAGATGATCAAACGTGCATATTTTTTCTTGCTCCTCACTGCTGCAACCTCAGACCTGTTGTGTTTTGTTGAGATAATAGAGGCCAAGTTTCTTTTGCACATTTTTTTTTTTACTGTTCAGTGCTTTTAAACTTAGGTTTTACTTTGATATTAGTGTCACTGCTTCCATTTGCAAAAATTTGTCTAATAATCCTTCACTTAATGACTTTATTAGGAGTAATTTCATAAAATTAAAAAAATTACAGACAGTGAAATGACAGATCTTAAGTGTATAGTTTGATGTGTTTAACAAGCTACAGAGCATCCATTGTCTCAGAAAGATAACTGTGCCCTTTGGAAATCAATCCCCATTCCTTCTCCCAGGCAAACCACTGTTCTGATTTTTTAAAATCATAGATTAGTTTTGCCTATTTTGGAACTTAATTGGAATCTTGCACAAAATACTCTTGTGTCTAGCTACTTTCTAACAGAAAGAAGGCTCATCCATGCTGCTGTATGTATCAGTAATCCATTACTTTGCTTTGCTGAGTAGTATTCCATCATCAATGGAAATTTGTTCAGTTTGGGTCTATTATGAAAAAAGCTGCTATGCACATTCATGCCCAAGTATTTTTGTAGACATTTGCTTTAATTTTTTCTTGGGTAACTACTTGAGTGGAAATGCTGCAACAGAGATTAGATGTATGTTTAAACTTATGGGAAACTTCCAGAATGATTTCTAAAGCAGTTTTACCATTTCATGTACCCATCTCCCTACTCCCGAAATATGCAAGAGTCTGGTTCCTCTACATCCTCACCAATATTTGGTTTTGTCTTTTTGATTTTAGCCATTCTAGTGGAGTTGTGGTGGTATCTCCTTGTAGATTTATTTTATATTTTCCCGCTGACTAATAATGATGAGGACTTTTTCATGTGCTTATTGACCATTTGTGTATCTGTTTAAAAATTTTTATTAGAAAAGTTGCAGGTTTACAGAACACTCATGCGCAAAATATAGGATTCCCATATACCATCCCACCACCAAGACTTTGCATTGCTGTGGAACATTAGTTACAATTGATTATGGCACATTTATATAATTATACTATTAACTATAGTCCATGGTTTAACTTAGGGTTCACTGCTTGCATAGTGTAGTTCCATGGATTTAAAAAAAATTATTCTGTTACTATATATACAACCTAACATTTCTTCTTTCAATCACATTCAGATATATATTTCAACACTCTTTATTATGTTCACAGTGTTGTGCTACCATCCATTATTAAAACATTAAGTTAATCCTTAACTTTCCATTCTCTATCCTCTGATAACCTACAGTCTAAATTCTCAGTCTATGAGTCTGTTTATTCTAATTGTTTCAAATCAGTGAGATCATACAATATTTGTTGTTTTGTGTCTGGCTTATTTCACTCAACTTGATGTCTTCAAAGTTCATCCATTTTATCACACGTGTCAGAACTTCATTTCTTTTATATAGCTGAATTATATTACCTTGTATGTATGTACCATATTTTGTTTATCCATTCATCTGTTGATGGGGACTAGGGTTGCTTCCATCTTTTGGTAATTGTGAATAATGTGATATGTACATTAGTGTACAAATATCTGTTCGAGTCCCTGCTTTCAATTATTTTAAGTATATATTAGAAGTGGGATTGCCCAGTCATATGGTAGTTCCAAGTTCAACTTTACAAGGACCTGCTAAGTTGTTTTCCACAGTGACTGCACCATTTTATAATCCCACCAAGAATACGCAAGTGTTCGAATTTCTCTACATCTTCACCAACACTTTTTATTTTGTGTTATTATAATTTTTTAATAATAGTCATTCTAGTGGGTGTAAAGGTATCTCGTTTTGGTTTTGATTTGCATTTCCTTGATGACTAATGATGCTGACCTTCTTTCATATGCTTTTTGGCTATTTGTATATATTCCTTGGAGAAATGTCTATTCAAGCCTTTGTCCACTTTTAAATTGGTTTGTCTTTTTGTTGTTGAATTGTAGCAGTTCTTTATATATTCTGGATATTAAACCCTTATCAGATATATGGTTAGCAATTATTTTCTCCCATTCTGTATGTTGTCTTTTCACTTTCTTGTTGCTGTCCTTTGATTCCTAATAATCTCTAAATAGTATCTTTTGATGAGGTTTTAATTGTGATAAAACACATTTTAGCAAATTTTCTTTAGTAATTAACGCTATGCTTTATAATATTTCTCTTTCACTTTGTTTTATGTGTTTTTTTCTAATTAAAAAAATCTGGCTTTTGTTGTTGTTGTTTAACCTAATTTGGCAGCTGCTTTCAATTGGAAAATTTAGGCGGTCACATTTCATTTAAGAAAGGAAAAACTTGGTTTCATTTCCTCAATCTTTATGATTTATATATTTTTACTTTATTGTTTCCTTTTCTTTATTTCTTGTTTGATTTAGTTGTTATTCATTTCCTCCTTTATTCATGTTAATTTAGCATTTCTTTAGCACCTTTCCCTTTTACCAGTTGTTATCTTCTCACTTCCAAAATGCATAATTGAATACATATTTCTCTAATATTATTCAAAATAAAGATAACCATATCCTCTGACCAATGCTATCTCTTCCCTATTTCTCCCAATCAATAAGTTGAGATCTATAGAAATAGGGTGATTATATGTCTTGATTCACTAGTGACAGTTCTGGTTTATTACAGTTTTTCTGGAAAAATTAGTGATGGTTCCCCCTTTTAATCTAAAACTCTCCCGGATTGTATAATAAATTGTGTATGACGAATTGAGCCTTTAGGGTGTTTTTACTTCCCCACTGCCCTCCTATGTTTATGGCCACTAGAATGCCTTCAATGCTCTCCTCTTTGCAGCATAGTCCAGTAGCTAAAGAAGAGTCTAGAGCCAGACTGGATTTACTAGCTGTGTGATCTTGTGAAAGCTGCTCTCTTTGTTTCAGTTTCCTTATCTGTAAAATGGGGATACTAATACTCCTTACTTCACAGAGTTTTGAAAATTAAGTGTCTAGAACAGTGCTGAGGCCACATATATCACATGCCATAAATATGCTGGCTATGGTTTCCTTCTCCGTGTCAAATCATAGGTTTTGCTACAATAGTTTATTGTGTTCATTCCAGACTACTGTTAGTTTCTACTTTGCTTTGTGACTCTTCTAGATCAAGAATTCTTGATCTAGAATTCCTGGTCATTGTATCATTATGCATTTAAATGTAACTGTATATACGCCAAGGTTTGTTGCCTACCACTATTTTCTCTCCTTGTCATTGTCCCTATCTTGCCATCTGTTTTGTTCACTAATTTAGAGTCCTTTCCTAATTATTCTTCCAGTTGGGTTCTGTGGGTGGAATGCTCTCAGAATCCTTATATATCTGCAAATACACTTTTTTTTTTTGTCCTGTGAGTGGGTATAAGATCATTTTGTTATCATCCCTATCCCTCAGGAACCAATAGATGTTATAATTTAGTTTAAATAATATATTTAAACTATAAAACTATGTTTTATAGTTGCAGGTTTTCTATTGTTTCTACATTAAGTTGAACATTTTTGTCCGAACTGCAAAGAAGAGAATAAGATCCATGCTCACTTTTCTATCCAATGATTTTTATCTCCATAGTGCCTCCCCAAAATTGAAGAGCAGCAGAGTGGAGCTGGCAAGAGCTGACAGAGCTGAATAAAGTGAAAAGAAAGTGATGTATATTTGGAAGTAAGTGTAAGTACAAATTTTAGATGGTTGCCATATATGATTAAAGGAAATTTAGGGACTACTTGGTAACTTCTGAGTCTATTAATGAAACTAGAACATCACTGTTTAGCCCTGGTTATGATACCTGGCCCAGAAAATAACATGCTGCTAAGACTTTGTATGGTTCGTTTCAGGTAACTTTTATACACTGTGATGGTCAATTCTCTCTCCTATTGCACAGTTTCTAAATTTCTCTCCCTGGGGCTATGACATCTTTTCATACATAGCTGCTTGGGTGGTTAAGACCCTGAATAGAGACAAGCATTTCAATTTCAGCAGTGTGCTTCTGTTGTGGAGTTGTAGTTAAGGAAAACACCTGCAAGTCTGTGATATGATGTGGGAAGAAACAGAAATGATAAAAAAAACTTACAGGAATTTATCAGGGTCATTTAGAGGTATCCCGAGAAAAAGAAAGAAGGCATGCTACTTTCCTCTATTTATTACCTGATCAATACAAAAAGTTTATAATTGAGATTGTGACCTACTCTCTTCTATTATTGCCTTTGTAATAGCTTTCAAGACCATGGGCATCCAAAGAAAATCCTAGGTTCAAATTCCTTTTCGATTACCATGGGGCAAGTTTCACAAACACTCTAATTTCATTTTCCATGTTGGTAAAATGGGAGTACATACTGAGTATGTTGAAATGAATAAGAGGACCCTGTGCCTGGCACATAAAGGGCACTCTATAATACTAGCCATTATTATTGTTCCTCTCTTACTGCTATGGTTACTATTACGTTAATAAATTGTGGTTAGAACTCTTGTTTGCATTTAGTGCAAAATACGAATCCACCTGGATTAAGCAAAAAAGTAAAAAGGGAAATTTATTAGATTATAGAAATGAAAAAGTTCAGGAATAAATCAGACAGCCGGAATGGCTGGCTTGAGAGTTATACAATGTGACAAGGATGTCTTTTATTTTCCTCCTTATTTTCTGGAGAACTCATAACTTAATTCTCCTTCTTCCTATGGTGGCAAGAGTGTTCAAACAATTCATAACACTCACATCATGAACAAGATCAAGCGTCTTGGTCCTAGTAGGCCTAGGAATATGTTGAGGTTCTGAATTGTCGGCGTGGGTCACTTGCCCACCACTGAACCCAACTACATGCCCGATACACTGGATTAGGCCTGGGAAGGTAGCCCCACCCTGACTATGTGGACTGAGAGCTGGACGGGGCTGTTGAGAGAAGGGAGAATGGGTGCTGAGGCAAGCAACATATTTCTAGGCAGTTAAGAAACTGGAAGAGCAGGAAGAATTCTTCCATAATTAGAACTGCCAGTTTATCTTTTACTCTGCATTTGCAAGTAGAGGGCTGAGGGACATTGGTTAATAATGATCTCTGAATGTAAGCAATACAAAAAATTAAGGATAATGGGCTGTCATTTGCCATCTCCACTTAGGACAGAACTGACCAATGTGGTGACAGGAGAGCGATGTGGAGTAATGAAGAGCTCATTGAGTGAGCGGGTGACTTTTCCCTTACACGGATCGTTCTAGGCAACAAATGGAATAATGCAGGCACCCCCAGGACACAAGCTGAAAGGATTAGATGAATTTTGACCAGATTTAATTGTGACCAGATTGTGGGAGTGAAAGTTTCAGTGTGAGTCACGTTAACTGTTTTATTTCGTGTCCCATTTTTAATGCTCCCATATAGCTTGCCTGCTTTTTCTAAATTACATGCCTCATTGTATTTGAGTTCCTCCTGCTTTTGACAGCTCCATGGCTTCCAATTTTGCTTCTGTTGCTTTGATTATTATTCCTGATTTGGTTGTTGATGAGACATGTGGTTTTCTTCAATTAGCTCTGTCACTCTTATAAATGTGTGTGTCTTGCAAGTGTCCTAATTAAAGTCAGGAGGAGGGGGGGGAAATTACAGGCAATTACAACAGTGCCATCCTCTCTCGCTGCTCTTTTCTCCTCCTCATCGAGGCGCATTCTTCTGTATCTCCATTTTGCAAGCACATTGAGCAGCCTCTCTCTTTAAAATCCCATTAATTTTTCCAGAACATGATATGCAGCTGTGTCAGTGTGTCATACATTAGCTCTCAGGAAACCCCACAGCTTTCATTTAGTGTTATTAAGTACAGTCTCCTCCCTGTCAGTTTCTGCCATGTTTTGAATTCATCCTGAGACAGAAGGCTACCATCGCCGCTACATATAGTCCTGTAGTCTCCCCAGATTGGTAACCTCGTCAGTTGTCTCTGTTTGGTGGGCTTTCATTCAGTTCACTTCGATTCGATGCTATGAACATTTATTGAGCACCTGAGTCCCTTAATGTGCCTCGCATTGTGCTAGAAGCTGGGACGACAAAGACGAATAAGCACGATGATGTTAAGACAACGAGTGATAGTGAAAAGAGGACAGATTTCAGAGCCAGTCAAGGCATAGATTCAAATGCCAGCTTTGCCAAAAGCTAGATGTTTGGCTTTGGGTAAATCATTTAACTGGTTTTCCCGTCTTTAAAATTATGCTAATAATAGTTATCTTGCAGGGTTGTTGTGAAGATTGGAGATAATGTATGCAAAGTAGCTAGCTTACTGTCTGGTATAGCTCAATAAATGGGAACTATAATTATTATCATGAATAAGATATAGTGTGCTTAAGGAACTCATGGATTACTTGAAGAGAGAGAAGAGTAAATTAACTTTTATAATATACTGTTATATGTGTAATAGGAGGATGTAGGTGGTAATGGGGTAGATTCCCTGGGGCTCTTCATGTTCTCTTTTTTGCCCACCACTCTTTCTTCCATGAATCTATTCCACTCTAACCTCACTACTCCCCCCATTATACTCCAACCACCCACAGCCCTCTGCTTCTCAGTATCTTTGTATTTGCCACATTTTCTCAGCCCACAAAGCTCTTCTTCCATGTCCTTAAATTACTAGGTCTTTCTCATCATTGAGGTTCCAGCTCAAATGTCACCCACCAGAGAAATTTTCCATCACTATCCAGTCTAAAGTAGCCCCATCCTGCCACACCACCATTCTTTTACACAGTTTTATTTATTTCATAATGGTTGTCATCTGCAATTTTCTAATTTGTGGGTTTAGATGTTTATTTTATGACTCCTCCTCTAGGATATAAGCTCCATGAGGGAAGGGACTATATTTGTATTTGTTCAGAGCAGTATTACGAATGACTAGAACTGTGGTTGCAACATAGAGCATGCACAATAGATATGTGGGGAATAAATAATGTCGGGGAGATGCAAGGCAGAGATTTCAAACAGAAAGATTTCTGTTGTGAGAGGTTTGCATTTTGCTGCTATTGGCGGCATTGGCATCAACTACACACTGCCTTACACGTCCATCATCATAGGCTCCTAAGTTGAGGCAAGAGGCTAAGAGGATGGGAGATTCTGACTTTGTACCTCTAAACCCAAGTTTCAGAAACCTGGCTTTAAATATCCTTCTTAACTCGTCTGCTATGTGATCATTATATAACTGATTCCTTGCTCTGAGACTCCCAAGGAATTCCCTACGTGGGACTGAGCTAGGCACCAAATGGCGATCCTCAGTAGGTTTACACAGTAACACATCTTTTATTGCCTGCTTTCTTATGGCTTCCCAGTGGGAAAATGATGAAGTTGGCAAGGGTAAGTTAGGTAGGCATTTGGAGCTTTGTGAGGCTGAGTGTTTGGCTTTTAAGGTTTATGGGCTTTAAGCATAAACTTCTAGACGTAAGTGCTAGCTCTTACAAGTGATATTTTTCTCCTAGCACCCTGAATTAGGTGTACAATGACAAGGCATCCAGGGCTTCTAGCCATCCATTTAAAAAAATGTGTGACCTTGATCAAAAGCAGAAACTAGGAAAAATATAGACGTTTCAGTGGGAATTTATTCCTGTTGTTGGAGAACCAACTCAGAGGACAAGAAGCACACATCAAAACTCTCAATTTACTGAAGGGGACTAGTAACACCATTTTCCTACGAAAAGGACATAGTTTTGTTTTGGTTCCACCAAGACTTGCATCTCTCTTATGCAAAAATGACTGCAACCATCCCTTTAGCTTCCAATCAAGTGGTTGACTAAGTCTTTATAGTCCCATCACTGGTGCTTCTGGGCTCCTCACTATTCACTTGGAATTTTAATGTGCATCTAGTATATTTATGTTTTCTTTTAATTGTCTCTCTCAGCTCCTTCCAAAAAAGGAGCCTGAAGACTTACTGCAACTTAAGTTTTATCTCTTTATGATTACATTTAAGGCTAATTTCAGGTTTTATTATGACACAAGAGAAACAGACTTGGCTAAAGGACTTAATCCAATTCATGGCAATTAATCTATAGGCCTTGGCAGTGTCAGAAGCTCAGAAAATTTGTTCCAACCCTCTTACTCTTTTAGACACTTTTGAGACTGCCTTGGCTAGACAAATTGTAGCTCATAAATAGAAATGTGTTCATTCACCAAAACAAGCATTCTAGATGAGCCATATAAGTACATTTAAAGGTATATTGCTGTGTTTATTATAATCAGCTCAAATCATATATCTCATTACTTACATTGTTATTAGTTTTCCATCAGAAACTTTTTATGAGACTGCAGATGCTGAGCATTTAAATGGTTTGAGGATGCTATCAGGATCTTTAACAATGTCATGCAGGTACTCCCTGGTTTCAGAACACGCTCTACTGGATACAAGTTGGGTAATATCATGACAATTTCCTGGATCATGACTATTTCATCAGTGGCCTTACCTGAAACTCCTCCATTCCTTTTGGAAATAGATTGCAACTGCTAGATGACAGGAATACATGATATAAGCCAAAGAGATCCAATTATAGTCCCTCACCTTCCCGATCCATAGGCTGGCTGGACATGGTCCAAGTTTGGGCAATCGTACTTCCATGGGATTTTTCAAACTGAAGCTGGGGGAGAAAAACACTCTTGCATTTGAGTTGTGGAACTTGTAGAATATGAGTCCAGTGATCCAAGTAGCCGTGTTTTTTGCAGTGTGGAGAAAGACTGTTTACAGTAAGAGAAAATAAAGCCAGTATGCAGAGAGAAGAAGCAACAAAGGGATCCAGCAGTATTCTAGTGCCTGACCTGGTTATCCCAGCCATACCCTTGCCTGTACAGGGTACTGAGACAATATTTTTTGTTTGTTTGTTTAAGGTAGCTTGAGCAGGGACTTCTAGTAAGCAATTAAAGAGCCTTTCCTAGTATAAACCCCAATTTGTGCCACAGTGGCAGTTGGGATAAGAATTGCTATATCCTTCCCATGAAGTCAACATGACAGAAAACATTGAAGTTTAAATTAGGACAGAGAAAGTAAACACAGCCTAGTTAAACACACAGATACAAATCTATGGACACTTTACAAAAATAATAGGGTCCTGGAAATGAGAAAGTAACATCTCCTCATACAGGAGAGGGTTAGTAGAAACTGGAGACCATTTGCTCAGATATGTAGGCTTAGTTAGGTTCCTACTAGCCCCACTGAGAAGAGGAGGTGAGCATTTGCAAAATCCATTGTATTAGGGGTAATGTATAACTGTTTGTTGAATGATCTTAATACTTGAGAAGATCTGATATGTAAAAAAAGCCTTTTTAATGTATTTTTTCATATTTTTTAGAGGTTTGTTAATGTCCAAATTATTGCTATTATGAATTTATCACTGATCTTTTTCAGCATTAAATAACAAACATTCCTCTAAATATTCACATATGACTTAGATCCTGATAAATAAAAATTTATGGATTTAAAATAAATTTCTCCAAATACTTAAACATTGACTGCAAACTTATTTGATAAAACTCTTCTGAAGATTTAAGTGAAAACACAAATCTCCAAAAGTTTACAAAAATGCTTTAAACCCGTTAGCATGCAGGTAGAACACTTGTGAAATATCTCAATGATTAACAAATTATTACACTTACAATGAAATTTATTGCCATAATGCCAACACCATGAATTTAAATGTGGTTTTTCATGTCCCTATTCTCATTGCCATTTTTATTCTAATTCCTATTCCTAATCTAAGTTCTATTTCTATTTTTATTCTTATTTCTATTCTTATTCTTACCCTTATTTTAATTTTTATTCCTTCCCAGGGTTACCTTTCTAGGCTTTAAGCAGGTGCGCCATATATAAGATGGTGGGGTGTTGGGTACTGACAATTTGTTCTGCAGACCAGGATTATATCTGAGTCTTGGGAAAAGGTGCCACTGCAGCTTTTGGATCATTAACAGAGCTGGAAAATATATTTCTTTTCTAAAATTATGAGTTCAAATTGGTTCTTCCAATTTAACAATTTGTATTTCTGTCCTCTTCTTTTAGTATGAGTTTTCATTTTTCACTATTATATTGAAAGACTTTCTATTATATTCAAAATTTATGCTTAGTTTAATGTACAGTAAAATATACCCAGTTCTTATTCTAAAGGGTAATAAATCCAGTCATTCTCTGAAATCTTTTGCCATCTTCATAAAGTACCAAGTTATATTGTGACAGAGGGATTCCTTCACCCTGCTGGACTGGGCTTTCCTCCCTTTTGGAGCAAAGCCTGAGTTAAGCAGTCTCCCTCAGCTCTCTTAAGATTTATTTCTGTCCAAGTGTGCGGCGGCACGCTGTCCTTGCACTTGGAGCTCCAGTGGCTCTCTGTGGACAGATACTCCTATTAAAACTGGCAGGTTTCTGCTTATGGGGCTGAAATAAAGCCATCACCTCATTTCCTGGATGTAGCTCAATTGGTGTTCCCTGTTTTTTTTTTCCCAAAGAATTCTGGAATACCTCCATAAGAAAGTTGCTATGGAAATAAAAAGTGCAAATAGTTATTAGTTTTTATTACCCTATGGAACATCTAACTAGAATGTTTTGAGAAGGAGACCAAAGAAGAATAAGAGCATTTGTCTCTTCATAAAGTCTGTGAGGAGAAATTCTTGCCCCTTGAGTGACGGCATAGCTGGCAACTTCTTGGAAAGATGTTCTCCCAGGCCTTAAGCACAGCTGCCACAACCAGTTCCTGCTAATCA
>JAQZBX010032203.1:0-25953 GCA_029593785.1 Cabassous unicinctus | reverse complement strand
TTGAGGATGGCGGTGGGGAGAGGATGTGGGTACCTGGTTTTGAAGCTCCGTGATCATCTGCCGAGGTCCAGCAGTGCTATTTGCTCAGAGGATGGGTGCTAATGGTAGGTCTAGAGCGTGGGCAGGGGCGAGCAAAGGAGAGAAGACAGAACGGTGAATGGGAAAGAGGAAGTGAGGGCTGAGGAAGAGAGAAGGTGGCTGTTGAAGGGCATCCTTGAGTCTGGCTGATTTGTCTTATTCATCTCTGCTTGTTTGGGGGAAGTAGTTAGAATAAGGGAGGTGAAAATATGCAAATTTTAAAAGGATGTCTCCGTTTCGGTCAATGTCTAGACTAACCTGTTCAAATGATCAAATATCATGCAGTTAGCTGAGCTGACCATAATTTGGGAGGTGATATTAGAATTTTGAAAATGTTCCGTATTGAGAGTAGAGATCCTGAAACGCCCAAACCTGGGCCAGCTATTAATTGCTACTCCCTCCTCCCATCCATCCCACCCGAGTGCAACCCCAGAGCCTGAGGAGTGGAACTCAGGAAACAGCAGCAAATGAGAAGCAAGATGCTAAGCCAGCACCCGACACCTCCGGTGTTGACTGGTAAAAGCACGGTTAGAGGCTGAAGCTTGAACTGGCAGCCCACGTGACCCTCAGCTGAATGGAAGCTCTGAGATCTTCCTACCTTCAGGAGGTCCCTACGGTAGAGGCAGGTGCTAAACACCAGCACTCATGAGCATGCAGTCCATACCACCCAAAAGCTGAGAGCAGGTTCTACTTCATTAACATACAACCTCATTGGAAGGAGAAGGTCAAAGAAGAGAAAGGAAGAGACGGTCCATTTTCCTGCCCCACTGGGCCAGGCCTGGTGCACTTCACCACTGAGATGCACAGAAGAGGCAGGCAGTGACATTTAACACCTCAGGATACCATCCATTAGTGAAGGAGCCGCACCAGTGACTTGGAGTCTTGATAATTAAATTAGTGGGTTTTCCTTCTATATACATGTTGACTGAGCGGAAAGTAAAGCAAAGCAGGGAGAAGGCTGTAGAAACTATTCCTCAGTTTACTTGAGGAGTAAATAAGCAGAGTAGGTTATTTCTAGGCTCTTTTTTTGCTTTAAAATTCTGTATCCATAACTTTTACAAATGAAGTAACTGCTTTGAAATTCTCTTATTGTTCTCCTAAAGAATCTGTGCCAAAAATGCAGCTGATTAAAAGCTTGAAACAGACAAATGTGACCCCAAATTATCTCATAAGTCTTACTCTAATGAGTTCCAAAATGGCATACTTCACACAGACTGAGATGAAACGCTGAAATACTTGCAACTCGAAATCTCAAAGTTTTGCTTTAAAATACATCTTATAAAAGCATATATTTTCTGAGGTTCTCAACTGGAGAATCAAAATATAATAATGGGCCCAAACACCACTTTTCCTCATGGCTTGGCAAATGATCATATCAGTTGGGATTACATTTGGCTGCATAAAAAATAATAATAGAAGCTTACATAAGTTAGCAATGTATTTCTCTCTCACACAAAAGAAATCCTGAAGTGGGCGGTTCAGGCTGGTACAGCAGGCCCAGAGTCAGCAAGGACCCAGGTGCCTCTAGTTCTGTTTCGTCATCCATAGTTTATCATTTCCAATCTCAAAGTCACTTCATTGTCCATTGTGGCTGCTGAGGTGCCAAACACTATGTGTGGTTTTCTTTTAATTATGCGGGTCTTTGGGGACCAAAGGGCATTCTTCCCAGGTGAGTCAGCTTTCTGTACGCAGCTTTTCTGAACCACACATCACTCGCACTTGTATCTCATTGGCCAGAACTGAGTGAAATGGCTTCACCTTGACACAAAGCAGCCTGGGAAAAATAGATTTCTTATCTGAGTGCATCTGTCTTAAGTGAAAATTATAATTCTATCGTCAGGACAGGGAGAATGGGTATTGGATAGGAACTAGCAACGTCTGCTGCAATGATGAATAAGTAAAGTGGCATCCATATCTGCTTCTGGAGTAGACACTGAAGACACTTGAAATGGATTTTCTCAGTGAGTAGATGATAGAAACATGGGCATCTTTAGCCTCCCAGGTGTAGTCTCTTCAAAATTCAGTTCACTGGAAAGGGCTTGGGGTAGAGATTGAGTTAGCTTTGGTCTGAGTCGGGCTTTCCTTGGTACAAGCTCTGTGAGCTTGAGCAAGTCACGTCCCCTCCGAGTACATTTCTTTACTGGAAATATGAGGATATTATATAATATGATACCTGCCCTACCTGTGTCCCAGGGTCTATATGAGGCTCAAAAATGCAATAAATTAATATTTATTGAAGATTCACCATATTCTCATCTGTGGCCTAAATGATTTACATATAGATTTTAATTTCATTGAGAGCCTGGATTCACACTTAACATTTTACTAGCATTTACTAAATAAGTATTGTGTCTGTTAGGTACAAGATAATAAGATTTAGTGGTAAGGAGATAGAATCCCTGCACTCCCAGCCCTTGTATTCTTGGGGGAGTCAGACATTAAGCAACAAATTACACAAATAATTGTATCATTACAAATATTCTAGTGCTGTGAAGGCAACACGTAGGGCACTGTGCGGACTTCTGTAGGAGACGCGACTTACTCTGGAGGGTCAGGGTAGACTTCTGAAAAGAGACGTGGAACTGGTTCAGAAGGAGGGTTAGGAAATGGTAGAGCAAATGGTGAAGGGTAAGAGTGATGAGGTTTCCATGAATGAGCTATTGAACTATAGAAACACAAATGTAAGGAGTAAAATGTAGGTAGCTGTTCTGAGAGTAAGAATTGTCAAGAGCAGAGTTTGGAAGGCGAGAAAGAAATGTTCTGAGCTGCTCATTTCTCCTCTTTCCCTAGAGTTTTTCACACATACATCCTTCATCCAAAGAAGAAAACCGAGCTAAGGGTTTCACAGCCTTTAGTTTAAATGCAATTATTTTCATCAACAAACTGAATTTCTTCAACCCTAGCCAATTCTGTCCTGCCAAAATTCCACTCAAGTTGAACAATCGCCGGTCTGAGCAATAACACCTGCACCGTTTCCCCACTCGGTCTGAAGGCTGTGATGCCTGCTGTCCCTTCTTAATTAGGATGATACACAGGACCAGGTTCCCCCGAGTTCTCTCTTACTCATGAGGCCGGGGCCCAGCAAACGCTTTTGTCAGGAAACACACCACAGGCACCAGTTGGTAATTTTCATTATCAGCACGTCTCCATCGTCTGCTTGCACAAAATTATTGTCTTGGCCAAGAGGAGATGGGAAAAAAGAATGGAAGCTAAGTGGGCAGCCTACAAAATGTCAGTGTTCTTCATTTGCTGATGGTTGTATTGCCAGACTTGAGAGGAATAGCTTACCTTCAACTTTGTTGAACATTAAAAGCCTAATGGATGGGCCTGGAAGTGACTCTTCAAGATTTTTAAGACACTTGGTATCAGTACTTCCAAGTGCCTTTTCCCTTGGTTTGATCCCTTACAAAAATATTTATGTATCTGATTTTGACTTTTCAGAGGGGAGGGTGTTACTAGCTTTAGCTCTTTGATATTGAGGGCCGTACCAGTGGCAAAGTTGGAGAATAACAGTTCTTTAATTAATAAAGCTATTTAATTCAGTAACATAACAAGAAGGCAAGAGGCCAGTGGCAGCTCAATGTTATCATCAAGGACTGACACCCTTTTGAGCTTTCTACTCTGCCGGCCTCAGCAGGCTCGGTCTCAGCTTCACATTTGTTCCCTGGTGGTCTAAGTAGGTGGACAGGGTACCAGGCGTTACGTCCTCCCACCACATTGAAGGCAGGAAGCAGGGGATTGCTTCACTAGCAAACTCTCCTTGCAGGCTGGACTTTCTTATCAAGAAACAAAATATTTCTCAGGAGCTCCCCCGTAGACGTCCAGAAGTGTCTCTTTGACAAGGCTCATGTCCCATGACCCCTCTCAGCTGTAGTGGAGGCTGGGGAATGTTCCCATGAATATGATTTAGTCCCTGGCACTGCGCACTTGTCACCAGGATAAAACCAGGATTTGTGGTACACAGCCAGCTAGCAACATCTGCCTGAAACCTCTATTTCTCTGCCTGATTTCTCTGGTGACAAAATAAAAAGAGAGAAGAAAATCACATACTTGTGTCCTGTTCTTCCAAAAGTATCCCTGATTGTCTACTTCAGTAACTTTCCTTTCTATACAATAACCTTCAAAGACAGTGATTCATAAACATTTTAGGTTTAGAATTCCTTTTCCATCTTAAAAATTATTGAAGACCCAATGAGATTTTGTTTATGTGTGTTTTATCATTTGATATTTACCATATTTGAAATGAAAACCAAAAAAGTTTTAAAAATATTTATTAAATTTAAGATAGCAATATTAAACCCATTCCATGTTTTAAAAAATAACATTTCAATGAGAAATAACTATATTTACAAAAAAAAATCAGAAGTGTAGAAATTACATTTGCAAAATTCTTTAATGTCTGGCTTAATATAAGACAGTAGAATTTGCAGGACTGCCTCTGCATTTAATCTTTTGTTTTGGTTGAAGTATATGAAGGCAGGTAGTAGGAAAAGGGAGGAGTAATTTTAATTTAAAATAGCCTTTTCTTTGACTAATTGTAGATATTCATCTTTGATACTAAACTAAAACTCCACAAGTGGAAGCTTCTTAAAGGTTAGTTGCAATGTGGAATATGAAACCATATCAATGAAACTCTCTTAAATGAAAATCCATTGTTCTATCAGCAATCTGAATGGATCTTTTACTCATGCATTGTCTTGTAGCATCTTGTATTGGGTCATTTGGAAAAAAATATTAGTTCATTGAGTTATTCATATCTTCTAAATATTGATGCATATCATATAGAATTTTATTTTAAAAATCACATTTAAAAAAATATTACCACCAACCTCATCAGAAAAGTCTAATTGCCAAGCTTATAGTGGTAGAAAAGTTTTCCAAAAATCACTTTTCACTTGAGAAACTGAATTTTATCATTGGCAACAAATGCTGTCAGTTGTCTTCCTTGAAGTCATTGGCTCACTTTTTACTGTCAAAAGCATGTTTGCCAAATATCCAAGTCTGAATAACCACAGTCTGTAAGTCTTTCAAATACAAGTGGTGTCCATGGGAAAAGTGGATAGATCACCTCACAGCTCGAGTAACCATACAAGTGCTTTTTCTTAAGACAACAATTAAACTTAAGTATGCATGGCTTCTCGGCCTTTTGGCTAAGATCAAGTGTAGTTTCTGTTTTATCAGTTTAATATCTGTACGTCCTCTACCCGAGGACAATATATTAAATGGATTTTTGGAATAAGAAGATGGAATAGGGGCTTGCTCCGTCCACTCCGCGCATTGACCTGGTATTGCAGTATCTCCAGGAATGGTGCACCCCTTTGGGGGCAAGAAAAAAAAATGTAAAGAAAAATACTTAAGTATGTAAAAGAAGTCTTTTATTTCTACTTCCCATTTCACCACACAGAATATTGAAAACAATGTACTTATAAGCTCAAAAAACTGAATTTTTACTGCTACTACAAGGATATTGTTATATGAAACTGACTTTTCTTTTTGTTAGTGCATGGCAAGAAGGGCGTGCTAATCGCTAATGCCACTCTCTTGATTGCTGGTAAGATGCCAGCAGTCTTACACACTGATTTTGTACCATCAGTGCAAATGTCAACCAGAGAAAAAGAAAAAGAAAGTTTTAGTAGTATTATGAAAATAGTTTTGACCTCATGGACCTCTGGAAGGGTTTTGGGGATTGTCAGGTTTCCATGGACCACATTTGGAGAACTGCTGTCCTAAGATGTAAATTGTTTCAGTCATTTTTAGAAGTTCAGTTTCATTCCTATTCTTTCAGAATAATAATATGCTTTTATAATTAGGTTAAGCATATTTGTCAATGTAAATTCCCACTCTTAGTAATTTGATTTCATAAAACGGTTAAGATTCCCTTTTCTTTCTTCAAAGAAGTAATATATTAGGTTATATTAGAGTCTGATTTATAAAATTCGTTTAAAGAGAACATGTGCTATGAGGTAAGTATCAGTAAAAGTATCATTTTACAGATGAGGAAGCTGAGGCACAGAGAGTAAGAAACTTGCCTAAGGATGCACAGCACGTTTGCGTGGGGCTAGGACTTGAACCCAGTGTTCTGATTGTAGTGCTCACACTCTTAGCCACTGTTATACTGCTCAATTTGTGGGTGCAAGGAACAGTAGTAGCGTGGCTTGTACCTCCAGAGAGTAGCAGGTTTGTACATCAGGGTTAAATGTCCCTGATCATTTAACCACAAGAAATTTCACTGGGTATACAGGCCTCTGAGTTTTTAGGAAGTCATCTCCCATCCTTTCATGTTGAGTATTTAGGTTTCTGCTACTTTTTATTTTCCATTTTGTGATACCATTTATTTTAGCTTCTTTGCTGCTAAAACAAATGCAATACAATAGGAATTTATTGACTCACAGCTTCAGAAGCTAGAAGTCTCACTTCACCAGGCTTGGTACCTTCTGGCTGGCCAGCATTCTTTGGGGTTCCTTAGTTTTCCCATCCCATGGCAACGCACAGGGGCAGCATCTTCTCTCCTCTCTGGTTCCACTGACTTCCATCTTCTGGCAGCCCCCCAGTGGCTTCTCTCTTCATCTCACTTTCACTCTGCTTATTAAAAGCCTCCAGTAATCTGGAATAAAGCCTAACGTGATTCAGCTGGGCCTCACCTCAACTGAATAACTTCTTGAAGAGATCTTATTTATAAGAGATCATACCTCCAGAATATGGGAACAAGCACATGCCCAAACTGGGGTTCACAATTCAATCCACCACAGCATCAGTACAGTGAACCCACATGATGTCCTGTGGATGGAAAACACACGGCCCCCCAAAACCAAATTAAGTCTCAACAGAAAGTAAACAGAGCCCTGAGTCCAGGCAGTGAAGGTCTAGTTACAGTCCTGCTGAGTGAAAGCAAACAGTTTCTGAGTGTCTGTGTGTTGGAGAAATAGTGAAACACTTCGCAGATCAATAGCTGTGTTCCGGTTGTCAGGAGCGATGGTGACTTGCTCAAGTAGAGCACACGCAAGATCGGCGGCTGCAGTCACTCCATGATCAGGTTATGTAGACAATCTATAGTCAGCCTCCCAGGCACCGTTCTCCTTGGCCTAGGCTCACTCTTATGATGGGGCTCACCACCCCAACATCTTGCATTAATCTTTGAAATCCCACCCCCCACATACAGTAATGTTTTTGATCTACAATTTTCGTACAATTTTTTGTAGGAAGTGGGAGATATAGGGGCTTCTATTTTGAACTTCCTACCGTAAGAGCCTTCCGTGGATCAGGGAGTTAAAGGGGATATACTGCCAGTTGCTGGAAGCTGAGGAAATTACCAGAAGCTGAGGCTACATAGGCAACTGTGCGATGGGCTCAGGTCATATGACCAATAGCCCAAATGGTGTCCTAGGTCCCTGAGGATGAGTATGAGCTCAGAGCCAGTGTTCCATAATTCCCCAAATGCCTAGATATTTCCATTTCTCCAATTAATAGTTACCCTTGGAAATGAGTACAATACCTTTAGGGAAAGTTAGGCAAAAGATTTACATTACACGCTCAAAATAGCATTTCAGGGTTCTTTCTCGAGGGCGCATAATTTGTCGCCTTGGTTCCCGAGGCTCTGGGCCTGCGAATTGATTTAGGTATGTGAATTAGGTATGGTGGCTCAGGTCAAGCTGCTCTTCTCTCACCTAGAGATTTTCAGTGCCGTGAATCAGGTGAGGCAAAGGTCATCAGACTTCTGCATGGGTCCAGGTAGTAAATATTTCAGACTTTGCAGGGCTACAGTTTCTGTTGCAATGACTTCATTCTACCCTTGTGGTGCCAAAAGGCAGCACGGAAACAAAGGGGCCGAGCTGTGAGCAGGGGGTGGGCCAGATTTGGCCCACAGGCCGTCAATTGCTGAGCCCTGAAGTCAGGTAGTAGTAGTGGCATTCTCATCTCTTTTTGTCTTGGTGATCCCATGATCATTTATTCATTAACAAGATCACACAAAGAATGAAACGGTTCTGATTATCACTCTGGGCCTCCTGCCTGTTTCAGAGACCAGTCCCTTCTGGCTGCTGGCGGTTAGGTGCTGTGATGTGGTTCTGGCCGCCCCGGGACTCTCTTCTCCACTTAAATTAGGGAAAACGTTTCAAAGGCAACATCAGCAGCCTTCATATCAACCTCCAGAGAACAGTCACTAAAGTACTTTGCACGGAAGTTGCCTTTCCCTACATCTATGTCCTGCCAGACTGTGGAGAATGGGGTATCTTCTGGTACCTTTGAGGAGCATAATCAAAGGATAGGTGAGACATTCAAATACAATAAATCCACTCTGACCCTGCTACCTCACTAAATCCAGGCTTACTCCTCTTTTACCTAATTTACAAGTTCAAAATCATTGACGGGCTGGGGGAGCAGGCTCTATGCTGAAGATAACTTTGATTACTGGTTTGGTAATGGAGTAACTACAGCCCTCCACTCAGGATAATGCTGTTTATACTGAAATTGTGAATCTTCCTCTGCCCCTGGCCACACAAGGAAAATAGATATCCTGAGCCTCAATTGTTTCCATCTGTAGCCAACTCTGAATGTTCTCTAATTAAAAGAAAAAAAAATAAAACAATTGTTGTCAATTATGGAAGGGTGTGATAATTTCTGAACTCTATTACAATTTTATTCTATTGATTTGTATGTTTATATTTAGCAAACACCATACTGTCTTGATTCCTGCAGTTTTATAGTAAGAATCAGTATCAAGCAGTCTGAGTCCTCTAGTTTTATTCTATTATAAAATTACTTTGGCTATTCTAGATCTTTTCCTTTTCCATGTAAATTTTAGAATCAGCTCGTTGATATCTACAATAAATCCTTCTGGGATTTTGACTGGAATTGTATTATATCTGTAGGCCAATGTGGAGAGAAGGTGAAGCTTCCAATCTATTTACATGATCTGTCTCACCCCTTACTGAGTTTTTCACTGTTTTCTTTCATCATTGTTTTGTAGTAATCAGCATAGAGATCCTCTCCATAATTTGTTAGATCTATAAGTACTTAAGTACTCCTTTAGGGAAATGACCTATTCAACCTACGACACCAATCTCCCCCACCATATTTCCCACTTTTACAATTTAGAACTGAGGATTGTCCCTCCATTCAGGAGAAAGGCCTGACAAACACAGCCTCATGTTACAAGGAACTTATTGTTCAATCTCTCCTAAGATAATTATACTTTATTACAGACCTACTGGGAGAAGATAGGACCTGATTCAGACAGATGAGCCTCTAATGCTACAAATTCTTATATCAGTATAGGAAAGGAGTAGCAGGGCTTCCAAAGAAATCCCATCATTTGAGGTGAGCAGACCCTATGTGACCTTCCTGAAATTGGTTTGCACTTTGGAATTAATCATGTGTGGCTTAATCTTTGAGCAAATTCTTTAGACCACTCATTACTTCCAAGCACTTTCTGACATCTTTGACGACTTCATGTAAGCCAGATGCATTACTAAGCAGATCAATTCTAGTGGACAAGAGTTTGTGATCCTGAGTTAATGTCTTTTCCATTCTTTGACTCATGTTTTAATGATCAGCATCAATTTCAACCCTGGTGAAGAGGTAGATAAAACAAGACCTCTGCCTTAATAGCTATTCTCATTATCTTGGCAAAATCCATCATTCTGGAACTGAACCCCATCTAAAACCTATGCATTCTCCTCCCTAGATATCCTTCTCAGAGAGAGTAGATCTCTTCATCAAGTTTCGGAGTCCTGGCTGGTTGGAACTATGTGAAGTTCTTATTCGCTGTTGGATATGGAAGACTCTGTCATATAGAGATACTATGACCCAGTTAAAAAAATGCACCATGCCCCACTCTTAATCTATCTGAGAGAAACCAGAACACAATGGAATTTGATTTTGTCTGATGCAGACTCTGGTATAAACAGACAATAGAGAGACAGCATTTTAATGAGAATCAAAACAAAGTAAAGTCATAAGGTTTGGAGCCAGAAATTCAAGGCTTGAATTCTGCCAAGTGACTTTGTGATTTCAAACAATTAAATTAACCTCCTTGAATTTCTGTTCACCTATCAGTTAAAAGAAGAACAGCTATAACAACTCTAGCAAATGGGACAATACCCACCTCGTAGTGTTCGCATGAATTAATTGCAAAGAATATATAATTGTCTGATACGGTGCCTGGTCCTGACAGTATAAGCCAGCTGCTTTTCATTCCACCTAACACTTTTGCCCTTTGCTTTCATTCTTGGGACAACCTGGGACCACATTGTTATCCCTCAGCAGACATCTTTTGTAAGTGCTATCTTCTAATGGCTTAACAAGATATGTATTACACTCCCATTATGTAAGAGACATTTTTCTATGTGTTGTGGAGGATACAAAGAAATATGGGCTTTAACTAAAGGTATTTGCAAGTTACAACCTAAACATATGAAACTAGTTAATTTATAGGCCAGGGTTATATAGAAAATTTTTCTAAATTAAAGGTGTGAGCAGCACATGATCTTAAAGTTCCCAGGAGGTCTACCCTCATTCCAACGTAGCAAGAGAAAAGAGACGTGCTTCATTGTTCTTGGGTGAACAAAAATGTCTTTTTCCCCATTAGAAAAATGTACAAGGTTGGATGGGATATGTATATCAGAAGCAACTGGCACATGAGGACAATAATTTCACTGTAAAAATGAATAACTCAGTCTCTCTTTCTACTGATTCTCTACATGGTACGGCCTCCAGTAGCTGCCAAGAGCCCCCTCATTGCTCATCTCTTCTTCCTTCAAGTCTTATGGGCTGTCAGATTACTGCCTTTTTTTTTTTAACCAACTTTGTACAATTGTGACAATTATGCAATCCAAGTTTAATATGGATGGAAGATTTGGGGGAAAGTTTAGTTAAGGTTTCCTCAGAAACACACAGGATATTATGTTAAAAATTAAGTTTTCTGTTATGTTCAGTATACTTTGAGTGGCTAACTAATTTTTTTTAAACAAATCAATTTTATTGATACATATTAATAAAGCATAAATCCATCCAAAGTATACAATAAATGATATTTGCTTTAATCACACAGTTGTGCATTCACCACTTCAATTCTTATTAGAGCATTTTCACTATTCCAGTAATAATAGTAATAATAAAAAACAAAATCCAACCAACTAAACAAATTCATCACCTCTCAACCTCTCTATGCTTCCTCTGCTGTACATAGCAGCTAATTTTTAAAATGGTTATGTGTTTGACTAAGAGGTGTATGAGCTTTAGGAAGCCTGCCTGCCCATACGCAGTGGGCGTGTGAAATGTGTGGGAGGAAATAGAAATTCCATAGTCCTTGAAAAAAACTGGAGAGCTCTGCTGCTTGAGTGCCCTTCCTTAGGGAGGCTGTGGGGCCTTCCTGCAGCACACTCCACATCAATCTTGGAGAAAGACCATTTATAAAAAGACATGCTTTGTAGACAACTTTTAATTTTAGCATGAAAAAGGGTTCCTTTCTGAGTAAGTCATTTTTGAGCTCATAGCTCTTAGTGACAGTGGAATTTTAACAGGAAAGATTGAAGCTCTTTTTAGGCCAGTGATTTCCTTAGACCCAAGAATAAAGTGGCATTGGATCTCCTCTTAGTGACCTTGGTAAAAAACAAACCCAAATATGTCCAAAATACAGATACACTTCAGAAGCACTCTTTTTTTAAAAAATGGTTTGTATTATGAAATCTTTTATATAAAAAGAATATGACAAGTATACATACACATGTAAAAATTCACCAAGGTGTACACTTAAGATTTGTATACTTTACTATATATGTTACAGCTAAAAAGTAAACAACATGGGATATACTAAATATTAACAAACATTCCAATTATAAAGGATGATAACTAAGCATACCATTCTATCCCCGTCTCCCTGCTCGGGAAAAGAACATCACCAGCACTGTGCAGGGTCCACAGTTATCAACACTCCTTGCTCCCCCAAAACATTATCCCTTTCTCTGTTTCTGGCAATCTTTCTCCTGCATTTTATGTATATTTTCCTCTTTCATGTCTTTATATTTTATTACCTCTATAATTATACCTTTTGCTGTCTTCTAACTTTATGCAAGTGATATCAGACTGTTTATGCTCTTCAGCAACTTGCTTTTTCCCTCAACATTATGTTTATGAGATTCATCATGTTCACATGTGGAGCCGTTGTCCCGGAACACAAAGGAAATGGAGTGTTTCTATGTGGCGCTAAGGTAAGGGATTGATAAATTATATTTTTCTTGAAATTTGTCTATTTCAATCAGATTTCATCTGGTTGTTCATAATATTCTTATATTATCTTTTAAATCTTGGAAGGTTCCACGTTATGTTCCCTTTGTCACGCCTAGAATTATTCATTTGCGCTCTCTTTCTTCTTTTATTGTTTCCCGTCCTGTCAGGACTAGAGACTTCGATTTGGGAGCCAGTACCATATGGACAGTATTTAAAAGTCATGGGGCTAAATGCGATCATCTAGGGAGAGCTTGGGTAGAGAATAGCCAGCCAAGGAGGCAGAGATGGAGCAGCCGGTGAGTTGGGAAGAAAACTGGAAGAGGGAGAGTGGCAGGGTTGGAGAAGAAGTTGGAGAAGAAGTTGGAGAAGAAGTTGGAGAAGTCGGGGAAGCAGTGTTGCATGCGAAGGGAGTCAGCAGCCTGTCGGTGGCTGCAGAGTCCTGACCCCGGGTTCTGTTTGGATGGAGCTTGCTGGTGACCTTGAGAATGGCTCTTTCAGTAGGAGTAGGGGGTGGGCCAAAGGGGGTGACACAAACACACCTAATGCAGTCTGTGGACTACAGTTAACGGTGATATTTTAATATGCTTTTATCAGTTGTAGCAAAGGTACCACACCAAAGTTAAGTGCCATTAGTAGAGGGCATAATGGGGGTGGGGTTTTTGTGGGCTTGTTTCTTTGAGCAGTGAAAATGTTCTAGAATTGATTGTGGTGATGAACGTGCAACTCTGTGATTACACTGAGAGCCATTGATTGTACTCTTTGGATGGACTGTGTGATGTGTGAATGAAACTGCTTTAAAAAAGGAGGCTGAGGAGAGAGTGGAAAATGAGGAAGTGGACACTGAGTATAATAAACAATTTCAAGTGATTTTTCTCCTACAGGGAGCAGAGATTGGAGTGATAGCTAGAAGGAGACATGGAGTTCGTGGAGAGCTTTTTTAAATTAAAAAAAAAAAATTTTTTTTTTAATTTTTTAAAAGACGAGTGTCATTGAAGTCTGTTTATATCCTAATGGAAACGGCCCAGTAGACAAGAAGAAATGGATGGTGCAGGACAGAGAAAGGGAGGTTTGGAAGAGCAGACTCTCTGAGCAGATGAGAGCTAGGGTGCAGAGAACGAGTGGCCAGGGACAGGATAATTACCTCCTTGCGTCAGGAAGGAATGGGTGGAATGGGTGGTTATGGACATGGATGGGTAGCTACAGACGTGGGTGGCTTGCCAGGTTTATTGGGAACATGAAGCTGTTCTCGTGTGATTGCCTCTATGCTCTCAAGGAAGCATGTGGTGAGTCATCAGCTGGGTGGTGAGGAAGGGGTTTGGGAGATTTGAAGACAAGGAAAATACATGAAATGGTCATCTTGGAGAGTTAATGCACCATGTTGATGTTAAAATTTGCTATGACGTGCTTGGGGTGAATTTTAGATTGCAACTAAACTGAAAAATAACCTCATAATATTTAGCATGTATTGAACACTTGCTATCAGCCAGATACTGTGCTAATAACCTGTCATGGATTAGCTCAATTAATTTTCAAAATAATCCTATGGGCTAAATATTATTATATCAACTTATTTTTTAGATGAGAAAACTGAGATATATAGAGGTTAGATAATTTGCTCAAGGTTATAAGGCTAGTTAGTGACAAAGTCTGAACTGAACCCAGAAAATCTGAGTTTTTACCATATTCTACTTCCCCCCTTGTCACAACATGCCCCTATTATCACTAGAAAATTTTGTGCACTAGCCAGAGTTAAGGGAAATGTAGGGCAGACTCATCTATAAATGACATTCATTTTCTTTTGTGTTGCTTGTATTTTCTAATCCCTCTAGAATTTTCTGCATCCATTTATAATACCTGGAAATGGCCAATATTGATAACTCCAGAGTTAATGCGTTCCTGTAGTGGCAACACCTGTTTATTTCTTTCAAACTCGGCTGGCATGCTGCTTTCTTCTTTTAGACACTATTAAGTCAACACTCTGCACCAAACAATTTTCTCAAATTGGCCTGGCCCTTCTGATAAACCTGGCAGTTCTTTTTAAGTGTGTACTTACAGTCAGAAAAAAAACAACACTCCCCAGCTTCAGCTGGCAGGGAGTGAGAAGCTGCTTATCTTCTCTTCTCTCCGTGCCCTGTATCAGCATTCACCGCCAACAATGAGCTCCGTGTAAGGCAGACAAGCCATGGGCCTGGGAAAGGTTTCATGACATCTGAACACAAAGCGAGGAAATTGCTTCACAGAGAGAAAAGCATTCATCTTTACCTTTCAACAGGATCTCAGGCTGGAGCAAATGCCAGGGCCCACCTGAGATATTTTGACTCCTGTGCAATACCCTTCAAGTGGTAATTGTCCTCTCTTGGGGAGTCTGGGTGCATCATTTAATATTTTTTCTCATCCATGGGAATTTGATCAATTTTCTTAACCTCCTAGGGATTGTTCTGAATGTTCTCTCTGGCCCTGAAGAAATTTGTGTGATCCAATAGCCAAGGAAATTATTTCCAGGGGAACTGCCCACTTGGATTTACCATGGAATACAAGAGCAGGTCAACAAATACATCAGTGACTGTATTAGTCAGCCAAAGAGGTGCTGATGCAAAACACCAGAAATCTGTGGCTTTTGTAAAGGGAACTTATTTGGGGTAGAAGCTTACAGTTACCAGGCCATAAAGCATAACTTACTTCCCTCACCAAAGTCTACTGCCACATGTTGGGGCAAGATGGCTGCTGAGGTCTGCTAAAGGTTCAGGCTTCTTGGGTTCCCCTCTTCCCGGGGCTCCGTTTCTCTCTGGGCTCAGCTGCTGTGCTCCTCTCTATACTTACTTCCTGGGCTCCAGCTCAAAACTCCAGCATCAAAACTCCAATCTGTCTTTTGCCATGTCTTTTATCTATGAGTCCCCGCTCACGAAGCCCTACTGACATCGCCCAATCAAAGTCCTAATCACAATTTAATCAATTAAAGGTGATAACTCTGACAGACCAGTTTACAAACATAATCTAATAACTATTGTTGGAATTCATAAACAATGCCAAACTGCTACAGTGACCTTCTCAAGTCCCACCTCTTCTGTGAACTTTTTTTTTTTGTCACACCTGGGCCCTTCAAGATAATACCTTTTTATGGGCACCCTCATATTTATGACCTTTCAGGGGTTCCCACGTGTCTTTATTTGGACAGACTGTCAGAATCACCTCAGTCACTTATGGAAAACACAGATGATCAGGCCACATCTCAGGTCTACAGAATCAGATTCTCCAAGGGTTAGTCCAAGAAGCTATATTTTTAAGAGACTTTGCAGGTAAGTTATTGTAATATGAAGCATCCTTCTGGCTTCCACCACTTAACCACTCTGTGCTCATCATCTAGAATCCCTTCCCCAATATTTTTCAAGCCACAGAAACCTCCAGTCCATTGATTCCTGTTTTTTACCCAGTTCTTCTCTCCCCTCATGTCCTTGCTTCACTTCTTCCACCTACAAGATAGCATGACTCAGCAATATCAATCCCTGACATCTATTCTCTTTTCTCCTGTCTTTTTTTCCTCTCCATTTCACTTTCTTGGAAAAAATTTTAATTCTGGTTCTGTCTAACCATTTCCCTACCCAGTACCTACATCTGAGCAGCTGAATATCTCTGAAGAAATTCACATAACCAGACTGTCTGGTCAAATTCTAATTTATGATCATAAATCTCCTATGGGTAGTCAGTGCTGCCTGAAAATCTTTCATCCCTCTGCTCCCCCTACTATTTCACACTTTTTCTCTCCTTAAATCCCTAAGCCTCTCCTGTAACTCTCAAAATAGAAGCACTCATATGAGAAATCCCTTATCTTTCCACCAAATAGTTCAATAGTTCACCTGCATCAGTACACTCCTGTTTTACTTTCACACTTGCTACATTGGATGATGCATCCTGCTTCTATCTACAGCTAACCCCTCCATTTGTACTTTGGATTCCATTTAGCATTCCGTTCCCAAGAATTCTATGACTGCATTTCCCCCACAATCTCCTTTCTGCACTATCAGTTCTTTTTCTTTCTTTTTGTTCATTTCTATAAGCATATAAACATGTCTTCATATCTCCCATTAAAAAAAACTTCTTTGAACCCATGCATTTTCACATTTTTTTGTTCATCTTATAACAAAACTTTTTGTGGAATGTTACCAAACTGTTATCTCACCTTTTTCATATTCCCATCTCATTCTATTTCAATAGAGCTGTTGACCCCAACCACTACTTCACTGAAATGTCATTTATCAAAGTCCCAGGACTTCCATCATAACAGACCCCAATGTCAATTCTCTGTTTTTCCTTATTCAAGATCTCATTTGACATGGCTGATAGAGTTGATCACTCCCATATTATTCAAATACTTTTTTTCTTTAGGCTCCATATTTTTCTGGTTTTCCATCTATCTCACAGATTTCTCTTCTTCAGTGTCCTTGGTTGGTCAAAAATCTAGGAGTCAAATTTAATACCCCTTTTTCCTTCTTACCCAATATCATATCTGTCAGCAGGTTTGGTCAGCATTGCCTCAACATACATCCTGAATCCAGTGTCTCACCATCCGTTTTGCTACAAGCACAGATCAAGCCACCATCATCTCCCACCTGGGCCACTGAAATAGATGCCTGTTTCCTCTACTTACTCCTAGTCTTGATGCCTTTGAACAAGTCTCCAAAACAGCCACAGTAATCTTGTTAAAGCATAAATCTAATACTATCATTTCCTTGCTTAGTTAAGACCCTTTGTTGACTTCTTAGTTCAATTAATTAACAATGCAAACAAATTAACATGCCCTGGGGGGCTCTATATTTATTCATCATTCAACAAAATGTATTGAGTATATAATATGAGCCAGATACTATTTTTGTTATTGGGAGAAGATTACCAAACACAATTAAAATCATTTCCTTATGAGGCTTACATTCTAATGGGTAAGGCAGATAATTAAAAAATAGTCAAGTAAAAGACATGGGATGTTGGACATGATAAATGCTGTAGAGGGAAATAAAGAACACAAAGGGAAAGGGACTTCCTGGGAGTAGTCATGGTGAAATTTTAAATAAGATGATGCAGAAAGACTTCCCTGAGAAGGGGTTGGAAGGTAGCATCTGAAAAGGAACCAAAGGAGAAGCGGGCCCAGCCATGGGCTACCTGAGGGGCAGGGTATGCCAGGCAGAATTATCCAATGAAAGAGTCCTCATGTTGGAGTGGGCCTGTGGTGTGGTCAAGAAATAGCCAGGAGGTTGGTGTGCTCCAGTGGAGTGGGCAACAGGGAGCGATGTAGGAGATAAGGTCAGAGTGGTAATAGGTCAGGGAAGCTGTGGGGCATTGTGGGCCATGTTGAGAGCTTTGGCTTTTGATATGAGTAAGGTGGCAAGATATTGGTATTTTGAGCAGAAATGATGCCTTGATATTAAGAATAGAATGAAGGGAACATGTTCAGGTGCAGGGAGATATTTAGAATACTATTGCAGTAGGTTGTGAGAAGTGGTCAGAAGTTGGGTACATTTTCAAGGTAGAGTCATATGGATGTGGGTGTAACAGAAGGGAGGGACTAAGGAGGACTCCAGCATTCTTGGTTTAGGTTATTTGAAGAATGGCACGGCCATTAACCGTGATGGGGAAGACACAGGAAGAGCGTTTGATTGGGGCGGGGGGAGAGCAGAAGTTTAGTTTCAGACATAGTATTTCAGGAATACATGATCTGGCTGCTTCCCAACTCTCTGGTGAGATCACAGCCCTGATGACATCTTGATTACCGCTTTGTGGGACCCTGAAACAGGAGACCCAGCTGTGCTGGTTTGGAGCAGTATGTACCCCAGAAAAACATGTTCTTAAATCAAATCCATTCCTATGGGTGTGAACCTATTTTAAGTAGAATCTTTTGATGAGACTACTTCAGTTAATATGTGACCCACTTCATTCAGGATGGGTCTTAATCCTCTTAAAGAACTGGATTCCTTTAAAAACAGAATGAATACAAAGAGAGAGAAAAAAAGCCATAGAAGCAAGAAGCTGAAAGCAACAAAACTAAAAAGAGAGGGGAGAGACCAGCAGATGCTGCCATGTGCCTTGCCATGTGGCAGAGGAACCAAGGACCGCTGGCAGCTGGTCTTCGGGAAGAAAGCATCACCTTGATGATGTCTTGCTTTGGACATTTTCTCAGCATCAAACTGTAATCTCATAAATTTCCCTTCTTTAAGTCAACCCATTTCATGGTATCTCCTTTGAGCAGCCTAGCAAACTAAAATACCAGTTAAACTATGTCCATACTCCTGATCCACAGAAATTGTGCTAAGCTAAGTTGGTAGTAAAACTGTTTTAGATAATTAGTACAGTGAGCATGTTGGAGCTTTTTTTACTTGCCACAGGATTTCATTGTTTTAAAGAGCCATCTCTCCAGGACATTTAAAAAATGATCTTATTTATCAAAATTAAATTTGAAGTTTATCAGAATAGCATGCATGGTATAAAGTGAGGTATAATTATTTGAAGATCTAAACTTTAGTTTTGCAGAGATTTTGAAAATATTGCTTCTTTGGAAATTTCTATTTTATCCATTTTCAACATTATTTTTAGAAAGTTCTATATGCCGGTCCTTTAATCTCACATACCACATATTGGTTAAGCCAAGGGTAAGTAGAAGGACCAGACAGACATGGTACATATTCTTGGAGAATTAATTTTACCTGAAATTTTGGGGAAACGAGGATTTGAATTCTTCTTATGACCTTAAAATATTTAGTAACATGCATGTGGAAGGAAATTCAGCATATTGCTGACCATATGTTGACCAAATCATACAGAGCAAATGAGTGGAGAGTTTGGTTGATGTGAATCTTCAGGTGATCTGGTGCTCTTAACCCTGCTGGTAACAAAAGATGAGGACAAATATCTTTGCTAGTGCAAGCTGCTGTGCTTTCAGAGGGAAAGGGCTATGATATTGGCATTCCCAGAGACACTGGAGGCTGGAACACTAGGGTTTGGTTTTTGCTTGTTTGTTTTAATGTGGTTTTTACTACACGCAAAAAATTGATTTCTTAAAAAAACATAGAATTACACCAAAAGCCATCAGCTACTATATGTCAGTCCAACTTTCCTTCCTTGACTACAATAAACTGTTGGTTTGGTTGACAAGCTTGCAACTGTAAGCCAATCTACTTCCTAACCATTGACTTCGCCAGCTCTATCCCAGCCCCAAAGTTTGCTTTTCTCAGAAATGTGTGTCACTCTTTATCTTTTAAAAGGGAAATAAGTTTCAACATTATATTTTCAATTAGGGACATAGAACTTTGGCCCAAACCAGGAAGTTTGAAGCCTTAGCTTGGACCCAGAGGAAATGCTCAAGGTCGTGATGGACAGAGCACTGGGCAGTCACAGAGGTGCCCTGACAGTGCAGGTGAGGGTACCCCTCAACCACTCCTGGAGACTCAGGGGGCTTGGGAGCAGTTAGCAGTTATCGTGGTGTTCCAGAGAAGACCAGGCCATGTCAGAAATCCTGTATCTTGAGGATTTGGGGATGGTACATACATAAGGGGGAATGCAACTATGGACTAAAGTAGACTTATGATTATTCTAGCAATGGAAGAACTTGTATCATTGATATAAAGGCAGTGGCCACCAGAGGTTCTGAGGGGAGGGAGAGGGAAGAATAGGTGTAACATGGGTCATTTTGGGGTCATTGGAATTGTCCTGCATGACATTGCAATAATGGATACAGGCCAAAATCAAGGCATCATCAAGGTGATGCTTTTTCCCAGAAGACAGTGACGTTCTGGAGCTGGCTGCCTGCTATTCCTTTGTCCTAAGCTTTTCTGTCACATGGCAATGCACACAGCAGCCTCTTCTGGCTTTTCTGAGCTCCATTGACTTCCAGCTTCTTCCCGTGGTTTTCTCTTTGCGTGTATCTGAGTTTCATGCTGCTCATAAAGGACTCCAGTAATGGGATTAAGACTCACCCTGATTCAGCTGGGCCACATCTTAACTGAAGTAACCTCAGAAAAAGGTCCTATTTGTAATGAGTTCCCACCCACAGCAAAGGAGTAAGATTACGAACATGTTTTTCTGGGGTACATGGCTCCAAGCCACCACAGGAGGGTTGGAGATTTTCCTCTCATTCCTCATGCTTAATTAGGCACCAAATCCTGTAGAGTCTATGAACTTGTAACACTGATATGAAAGGAGTGGCCACCAGAGGTTCTGAGGGGAGGGAGAAGGAAGAATAGGTGTAACAAAGGGCGTTTTGGAGGAACTGGAATTGTTCTGCATGATATTGCAACGATGGATACAGTCCATTATACATTTTGTCAAAACCTATAAAATCATGCGGTGCAAAGTGTAAACTATATGTAAACTGTAGTCCATGGTTAGTGGCAAAGCTTCAATATGTGTTCATCAATTGTAACAAGTGTACCACAGAAATGAAGGATGTTGTTAATAGGGGGAAAATGTGAAAGGGGAGGGAGTGGGGTATACGGGAATCGCCTATATTTTTGATCTAACATTTATATAATCTAAAGCTTCTTTAAAAATTAAAAAAATTAAAAAAGAAAGCCTATAGCACTAACTGCATAAAACCCCTGGTTGAAAAATTAGTAATATTATGTAAAATAACATACTTGCAGTTGAAAAAAGTCTTGGTGGGTACCACACCATGAGACATACCACTAGGAAGCAAATAACTTTTAAGAGGAGGTGTTGTGAGTCTCCTCTATGGTCAGTTGCAGGGTTTTTCTCTAAGTTCCACACACTTAAAAGGAAATCTTTTGGTAAAAGCTTGATTCTGTTTTGGGTCTAAAATGCCTGATAAACAGAAGGAGGCGATTATTAAATGACACTTCTAAATGATGCATTTTAATGTGCTCGTAAGACATATTTGAACATCTGGCTGAGAGACTGGAGCTGACCCGATTCTTTCCATTACAGATGGCTGAAGGCATGGGTATGAATAATATGCTTGTTTTATTGGCCTTAGGTTACCATATTTATAATGCTGTTGTCAGTGAAGATGTTAACTTAAAAATGGACTTTTGGCAAAATATCTGTTGAAGACATTTCCAACAAGATGTGTGAGGTATTTAGCAGCCACTGCGTCAATTACAAAAATGCACGGCCGTGCACACAGATGGAGCTAAATCTGTGAAGGGCAAAGCTGAGGAGGATAGTTCACCCCAAGGCTGTTAACACTCAGCGGCCGCCATTTTACACCTCACCTCAGAAAGTTCGCCGCTTCTTCAGTGTGTTCAATGGGGATGGAGGAACATAAATTACTTTTCTAAAATTTCATTGCTTAAAATTCTCATCTTTTAAAAACAGATTTATCAGAAACCCAGAAATGCCTCTGAAAGCTGAGTGTACTGCAGAGATGTAAGCAGCTTGGCTATGCGACGTCTTTGTCAGAATGCGTTTTGTTTCCCTTCATGGAACTCAGGAGCACTATTTTGGTGAATCATCAGCCATTTCATGTTGTACTCCCGTCTTTAATCGACTCATAAAGCTCTTCTATTATTTATTTAAAATATTTAAAATAACATGAGGTATACCCACGAATTTACCACCCAATCCAAGAGCTAGAGCGTTAATTACAACCTACATCTTCAAATGAACTTTTCTTTCCCGAGCTCCTCCTCAGCATCCTGGATTGTGTGCTCACTGCTTCCCTGTGCTTTTAAAAATGGAAGCATATATATGCATACCTAAAACATATTGTTTGGTTTTATTTATTTGTAAAAATTTATAAAAAGGCTTTTGGGCTCTGTGCCATCATCCGGGTATTTGCTTTTTACACTCAACATATGACTAAGAAGCTTCCGTTTTGTTCCAGGTAACAAGGCTTCAATTTCATTACAATATAATATTTCACTGTGTGAATATACTTCAATTTATTTACCTATCCAACTCTGCACGTGCATTGTGGAGTTTGAAGAACATTATAAACAAGTGCCTGGCGTACGTGTGCAAGAACTTTTCTTGGGTTCATATCCAAGGGTGGCATTACTGGAGTTGAGGGATATGAAAATGTCTAACAGAAGATAATGCCAAATTATTTTCCAGAGTGGTTGAAATTTACCTTCCCACCAGCACCGTGAGTCTTGTTGATCCAGACCCTCTTCAATACTTGGTATGAGGAAGCTTATTGATTTTTGCCAACCCAGTGGATTCTTGTGGTTTTGATTTTTATTTCTCTGATTACTAAATAAATTGAGTATCTTTTCATGTGTTTCCTGGTAACAGATTGTAACATTTATCAGTTTATTGCCCCTAAGTTCCAAATCTACAATTCATTATCTGTTCTGCAATAATATAGATGAACCCTGTCAACTTTTGTGCTTTGCCTTATCAGTATTTCCTTACTCCAAAGTCAGAAAATATTCACCTGTATCTCTACTGATATGTTAGTTTTTATTTTGACCTTTACTCCTTATGGAGATGATTTTGTTACTGGTATAAAATAAGAATACAATTTCTCTTTTTCTTCCCTTATAGATAACCATTTTTCTCCAGTTTCATTTATTGAAATGTCTTCCATGCCAATTTTTTTTATATAAGTAAAAGTTACCCACAGGCTGTTTCTGGGCTCTTTAATCTGTCTCATTGGTCAATTTGTCTATCTCTGTATCAGTAACAGAATATCTTAATTACTATAGATTTTTAAAAATAATTTTTAATCAAGGGATAGCATTCATATAGTACATAAGGTGCAATAATCTTAAGTGTACAGTTCAATGATTTTTAACATATATCTCCACCCATGTAACCAGCGTGCATATTTAGTTATAGAACATTCCTACTACCCCGTAAAATTCCTTTTGGCCCTTTGCATGTTTATTACCCAGCCCCCACCCCCTGAGATGTAACCACTGTTTTGATGTCTCTCATCATCAGTAAGATGCCCTGCTTTGAATCTCGTATGAACAGAAACAGTATGTTTTCCTTCGTGTGTGGCTTCATTCATTTAATACAATAGCTAAGAGATTCGCCACTGCTGTTATATGTACCCGCCGCTTATTCTTTTTTTTTTTTTTTTTACCCCCCCTGAGATGGTTCCCTCGTCTGTCTGCTTGTTGTCTGCTCATTGTATCTGCTCATTGCGTCTGCTCATTGTGTCCACTTGTTGTCTGCTTGTCTTCTTTAGGAGACACTGGGAACTGAACCAAGGACCTCCCATGTGGGAGGCAGGTGCCCAACTGCTTAAGCCACATCTGCTCCCTGCTTATTCATTTTTATTGCTATATTGTATTTCATTGTATAAATATACAATAATTTATTTATTTGTTCTTTTGTTGATGGGCATTTGGGTTATTTCCATTTGGGGGCTAGTATGTAGAAGGCTGCTAGGAATAATCATATACATGTCTATTAGTGGGCATGTATACTCATTTCTTTTTGGTTTATACCTAGAAATGGAAGTGGGGAATCTCAGCGTGTATAAATTTCACTTTAGCAGAAACTGTCAAACAGTTTCCAAATGGGTTGTATCATTTTACACTCCTACCTGCATAGTATGAGAGATCCAGTTTCCTCACATCTTCATCAACATTTGAAATTGTGGGTCTTTTTAATTGTAGCCATCGGATGGGTTGTGTATTGGAATCTGTGATAGTCTGGGGCTGTTGGCGGATCCCAGAAAAGCTCATGCTCTTGGAGTTGGCCCATTCCTGTGGGTGTGGGACCCTTTGGTGGGATTACCTCAGGGAGGCTTGGCCCTCTTGCTGGAGTCCTTCTTAAGGCGTCCACGATGATGCCTTGATTTGGACACTTGCACGGCCTCAGAACTGTAAGCTTTTAACCCAGTAAATCCCCATCACACAAGCCAAGCGCCTTCTGGTAGCCGCTCTGGCAGCCTCTGGCAGCCTCTGGCAAACAAGGCAGTATCTCAATGTGACCGTTTCTTGTCAAGTCCTGAACCCTAGTAGGGCAAGTCCATATCTAGCCTTCCTTACTCTTCTACAAATGAATCTTAGTTATTTTGGGCCTTGGCTCAATCATATATGCTTGGGGTTTAGTCTTGTAGAACTTTTATTAGATCTATAGATCAATTTGAGAAGAACAGGTGTCTATATGATATTTTGCCTTCCTTTTCATGAACATGAGGTATCTCTCCATCTTTAGATTTATTTATTTATTTATTTTTACATATGGTCAAAAAACTTATATTTAGACTTAGCAAAAAACTGCAAACTGTTTTAATTCTCCTCCTTATGACATACTTATCAGCGAAAGAGGGAGGTATGGCTTACAGCTTTTTTGTGCCATGGAACTCTTGGGCAGTCTGAAGCTCGTGGTTTCTTTTCAGAATACTATTTTTAAACGAATAAAATAAAATGCATAGGATTACAAAGAAACCAATTATTTTAAAAACAGATTTGTGATATGACGTGCTTTTTATTTATTATGTTGAAATCTAGTGGCTAGGGGAACAGATGTAGCTCAGTGGTTGGGAGCCTGCTTCCCATGTACAAGGTCCTGGGTTCAATTCCCCAGACCTCTTTAAAAAAATCTAGCAGCTAGTGTAATTGATGTAATATCAAAATATTAAGGAGTGTATATATTTTGTTAGGACCCTGAACAACTGCAGTGTGAATTGAAAATATATATGGTGTCTATTGGTGATAAAGTCACAGGAACTGCTAATGCTACTATTGTTTGTTTTCTGTATTCATAATAGAAGGGAAAAATCAGTAAAGGATTAATGAAAGTTAAAATGTAATTTATTTTTGAGATCCTTCAATAAAGTTTTATAATTTTATGTATATAGATTTTATTTCATTTTTAGGTACTTTGTAGTTTGTTGCTATTGTGAATTATATCTTTTTCCTTGTTGATTGTTGCTAGTTCATGAAAATGAAAGTGACTTTTCATTTTTACATTGATCTTATGCCTACTCACTAGGCTAAAGCATCCCCTTATTTCTAATAACATGCCCTGTAGATTATTTTTGTTTATTTGTGTAGACAATCATGTCTGCAAATAATTAAAGCCTTATTTACAAACATCCAATCTTTATGCTTTTAATTTAAAATTTTAAAATTCATTCATTAATTTTGGTCTTATTTTGCTAGTTAAGACCTCCAGTTTAATGTGTGTGATAGCGGGTGCCTCGTTCTTGTTTCTAATTTTAAAAGGAAGACTTCTGAAGTTTCCCAATTGAGTATGATGCTTATCATAGGTCTTTATTGCTATACTTTGTCAGTTTAAAGCAGTAATTGTCAACCGTTTTCCATTATTGTCTCTCCAAGGAGACTTTTTTTTTTTTAAAGATACTTAGATTACATAAATGTTACACAAAAGATATAGGAATTCCCACATGCCCCACTCTCCACACCTCCCACACCTCGCACACCCTCCCACATGAACATCCTTCATTAGTGTGGCACATTCATTGCAATTGATAAACGCATCCTGGGGCTTTGCCACTGAGCATGGACCATATTCACATTGCAGTCTACACTCTCTCCACACAGCTCTGCATGTTATGTGATGATATAAAATGGCTTATATCTGTTGCTGCAATGTCACTCAGGACGATTCCCAAGTCCTAAAAAAGCCCCCGTATTACAATTGTTTTTCCCTCTCCCTGCCCCCAGAGCCTCCAGTGGCCACTGCTTCACATCAATGTTGTAATTTCTTCCATTGCTAGAATCGCAA
>JAQZBX010032202.1:6940-26068 GCA_029593785.1 Cabassous unicinctus | reverse complement strand
AAAAAAAAAAAAACAAAGTCATCACAAAGATGAAAAGACCTGGACCAGATGGCATCACAGGGAAATTCTACCAGTCATTTAAAAATGGTCTAATACTGATCTTGCTCAAATTCTTCAAAAAAAATTGAACAGTAAAGATTTCTACCAAGCTCATTCTGGTTACCAACATCATCCTAATACCAAGATAAGATAAAGATAATTTGTGCAGCGTTGACAGGTGGGTAGATTAAGAAGGGTGGGTTAGAATACCCAAAATACTAGGGGGACAGATAGCAGGGGGACTAGATGAACATGGGATTTGTGGGTATGATGTAGAAAATGCATGAGTGGGAATGCTATCATGATGCAATGACAAGGTAGTGTCACTAGTTTAGGGTGTCATTTGGGGGGGCATTCAGGAAGGGGTGCATCTGAAGTATGCTTCTGGGGAGTGTGTGAGTGTTCATCCTGTCATACTGTGTTGTGTAGGGGAGTGGAGACCCACATGCTGAGTGGGAAAGAGATGGACCCTCATCTTTGGGAGGAGTGATTCACCCAGAAAGAGACAGGTGGCTGTCTCTTAGGAGAAAGGGTGGATCCTAATAGGGGAGGACAATCAGCATGTCAAGAACTCTTGTTTCATGAAACTTTGAATCTTCTCATCCAATGAGTCAAGAGAGGGGTGTCATATGCACCAGGGGGATGGAGAGGAAGGAACAGAAAATATCAAACAGGGGGTATTTAGTGGTTAGGGGAAATGTTTTTCATTACCTTACAGAGAAGGACACAGGACATGGTAAATATCATCAAAAATTATTAAACTGTACCATCTAAAATGTAAACTACACTGTAAACCATTGACAATGCTTAGTAGCTAAGCTTCACTAACTGTATAACAGTTATAACAACTCTACCATCGACATGAAAAAGGTTTTAATATGGGGTGAGAAAGAGGAAGGAGGTTGGGTATGTGGGAGTCTCTAATATTCTGTGTGTGACTTTGCTGTGACCTAAAACTTCTTTGAATATTAAATGAAAATTCGGGAGACACTGGGGAGTGAGAGAGGGCAGGTGCCACAGTACAGAATGGACACCCAATAATGCAGTTATAAAAAGAAAAATGTTAAAAATTAAAAAAAAAAAAATTGTTTTTTCCCATTTCTGAATATCCCAATCCTTTAATTTTATTTTATTTCTAGTGCTTTTTTTATTAGTTCCCATGTATTTTATCTCTTATATTTAAACTTATCTTTATTGTTTCATTTTCCTATTAATTCTATTTGGCTGTTATATAGGCTTAATCTTCAAGGAAGTTTTGAATGACAGAAGGGCTACAGAGGGGGCAGGAAAGGAACATTGGTGGGGGGTGTCTGGGATGGGGGTTTCATGGGAGGAATTTCACCTGAATATACAGGAAAGATATATAAAATTGTTCAAATGATCAAGGGATGGGGCATCGTCACAGTGAATAGACAATCACTCAATAAATGAGGGAATACTGAATTCCCAGCCTGGAGAGCTCTGCCACATTCTCCAAGGGAGCAGCAACTGTCCCCTGAGTTCAGGGGCAGTGTCTGGCAAAGGAGGAGGGTCCAATGATGGGTTCTTGTTATGGATGACTAGCCTTATGAGTCTTTGATCTTCTAATTGAAACTTAGCCTACTGTTATGGGGTGCCTAAATGTTGCCACCTGAAAGCCTCCTTGTTGCTCAAATGTGGCCTGTCTCTAAGCCAAACTCTGCATATGAATGCATTACCTTTCCCCCAAAATGGGACCTGACTCCCGGGGATAAGCCTCCCTGGCAATGAGAGATTAATACCAAGTGCCAACTGGCAATACGCTGGAAAAAGACCATGAATAAAAGGGAGAAAGGGTAAAGACAAATGAGTTCATGTGGCTAAGAGACTTCAAAGAGAGTCAGGAGGTCATCCCAGAGGTAACGCTTACGCACACCTAGGTAGGAACTCATAGAACACCATAGTGGATATCATCCCACACAGAGGGGCTCCTGAGGGCTCTGGAGACACCCTGGTCCTACATAAGTGGGGATAGCTTCAAAGATTGATGCCTTATCAGTGGGATCTACTTTGGAATCTGTGCTCCTGAGAGTGACAGAGTTGGACTCAAGTAAGCCCTCCCTGTACATGGTCCTTCAGTCCCTTCTATTCAAACCTATATGTGATGCTGGAGTTTGTAGGTGTAATTCCAGAGACTGGAGTCTCTGGCCTTCCCACTTGCCAGCTGTGCCTGGAATCTTGGTGGAGCTGCAACTCCTACTCTACAGCTCAATGGACACATTAAAGTCACCTGGTGAGGAGACGATGATGGACTACAGCCATCCCAGGGAATGGAGAGAGCCTACAGCTGCAGGCAGGATAATCCCATCCATTATATCCGTGGGATATAAGCCCTCTTTCACGTGGAGGTGGAGTGGACCTCACCATCCCAAACTCCTTATGATTGGGGGAAGAGATGTGGACTAGAGGGGACTTAATGGTATTCTGTTGTAGAAATAAATTGATTCCAGCAATGGAAGAAATTACAACAGGGAGGGTGAGCCAGTGGCCACTGGACACTTTTGGGGCAGGGAAAGGAAAACAGTTGTAATACAGGTGCTTTTTCAGCACTTGGGAATTATCCTGAATGACATTACAATGACAGATATAGGCCATTTTACATTAGCATATAACATGCAGAACTGTGTCAGAGAGAGTGTGGTCTATAATGTGAACTATGGTCCATGCTTAGTGGCAAAGCCCCAGGATGTGTATGTCCATTGCAGGTGATGTGCCACACTATTGAAAGATGTTTATGTGGGATGTTATGGGAGGTGTGGGAGGTTGGGAACATGGAAATCCCTATAATTTTTGTGTAACATTTATGTAATCTAAGTATCTTTAAAAATATATATTTTTTCAAAAGATACTTTGAAAATAGAAAATTACAGACCAATATCTCAATATCTCTAATGAATATAGATTTAGAAATCCTCAACAAAATACTTGCAAACATAATCCAAAAGTACATTAAAATAATTATACACCATGATCAAGTGGGTTTTATCTCAGGTATGGAAGGGTGGTTCAATACAAGAAAATCAATTAATGTAGTAAACCAAATTGTTAAATTGAAGGAGAAAAATAACATTTCCTCTCAATTGATGTAAAAAAGGCATTTGACAAAATATAGCACCCTTTCTTGAGAAAAAACAAACCAAAACATAGAAATAGAAGGAAGCTTTCTCAGTATGGTAAAGTACATATACACCAATATTGTATTCAACAGTGAAAGACTGAAAGCTTTCCCTCTGAAATTAGGATCAAGACATAGATGCCCAATGTCTGCATTATTATTCAGTATTGTGCTAGAAGTTCTAGCTATAACAATTAGGCTAGTTAAACAAATAAAAGGCATGAAAATTGGAAAGGAAGAAGTAAAACTTTCACTTTTTGCTGATGATATGATCCTCTATTTAGAAAATCTTGAAAAATCCACACCAAAGCTACTAGAAGTAGAATTATACAAAATTAACATGCAAAAATCAATAGCATTTCTATACACTACAGCTGTGCATACTGAGGAGAAAATCAGAAAAATTTCCATTTGTAATAATGACTAAAATGATCAAAGATTGAGGAACAGACTCAACTAAGGACATAAAGAACTTGTGTTCAGAGAACTACAGAACATTGCTAAAAGTAACTGAAGAAGATTTAAAAAAATGGAAGGACATTCCATGTTCATGGATTGGAAGACTAAATTTCATTAAGATGTCAATTCTGCACAAACTAATTTACAGATTCAATGCAATCTCAATAAAAATCCCAAAAACCATCTTTGCAGAAATTGAAAAGTCAATTTTCAAATTTATTTGGAAGGGTAATGGGCTTTGCATAGTTAAAAATGTCTTTTAAAAAAGAATGAATTTAGAGGATTCTCTCTTCCTGACTTTAAAGCATACTACCTAGCTACAGCGATAAAAACAACATGGTCCTGGCATAAGAACAGACAGATTGACCAATGGAACCAATTGAGACCATCACTCCTACAGTCATGTGATTTTTGAAAAGGCTGTTTTGCACACCCAACTGGGCCAGAATAGAATCTTCAACAAATGGTGCTGGGAGAACTGGATAGCAATATCCAAAGAAAAGAAAGGAAGGAAGAAGAAAGGAAGGGATGAAGGGAGGGAGGGAGGGAGGGTAGGAAAGAAGGAAGGGAGGAAGGAAGGAAGGAAAGAAGGAAGGAAGGAAGGAAGGAAGGAAGGAAGGAGAAGGAAGGAAGGAAGGAAGACCTGTATCTCACACCTTATACAAAAATTAACTAAAAATGAATCAAGTGCCTAAATATAAAAATGAGAGCCATAAAACTCCAAAAGAAATTATAGGAAAACATCTTCAACAACTTGTGTTAGGTGATAGTTTCTTAAACCTTACACCCAAAGTATGAGCAACAAAAGGAAAAATTGATAAATGGGATCTCCTCAAAATTCAACTCAACACTTTTGCATCTCAAAGGACTTTGTCAAAAGGCTGGAAATGCAGCTGAATCAATGGGAAAAAATATTTGGCAATCACATATCTGATAAGGGTTTAATATCCATGATACACAAGGAGATAATCCAACTCAACAATAAAAAGACAAACTATCCAATTTCAAAATGGGCAAATGACTTGAAAAGACAACTGTCCAAAGAAGAAATACAAATGGTGAAGCAACACATAAAAAATGTTCAACATCACTAGCAATTAGGGAAATGCAAATCAAAACTACAATGAGATATCATTTCACACCTATTAGACTGACCGCTTTTAAAAAGTCAGGAAATTGTAAATTTTGGAGAAGATGTGGAGAGATTGGAATGCTTATTCACTGTTGGTGGGAATGTAGAATGGTACTGGCACAGTGGAAGACTATTTGGCAGTTCCTAAGTCAGTTGAATATAGACTTGTCATGGGGCCCAGCAATACCATTACTAGGTATATACCCAGAAGTATTGAGAGCAGATGACATAAGTAGACATCTGCACACCAATATTCATAGCAGCGTTATTTATAATAGACAAAACCTGGAAACAGCCGAGGTGTCCATCAACTAATGAATGGTTAAACAAATATTGGAGTATACTCAGGATGGAATATTATGCAGCGGTAACAAGAAATGAAGTTGTGAAACATATGAAAACATGGATGAAACTTGAGGACATTATATTGAGTGAAGCAAGCCAGACACAAAAGGTCATTGTATGATTACCCTCTTATGAACTAATATTATGAACTAAATATATTACGTGAAATATAAATATGTTAAGTGAAATATGAATATGGGTAAAATTGCATATATAAGACCATTTTTGTTTTTCTTTGAAGCTGAACATATGTAGGCTAATGCAACGAAATGTTAATATTAGACAAAAAAATGCAATACATTATACTAAATAAAGGAGAACAGACACAAAGTATTACATATTGTGTGACACCATTTATATAGAATTTAAATATAAATCAGTTTACAAAGATGAAATTAGTTTATTGGTTTATGTATGGTGAGGAAGAAATGCAAAGGGATGTGGAGTCTTTCTTTTTGGAGTAATGAAATTGTTCTAAAATTTTTTAGATGATTATACTAAAAGCAATTGATTATACACTTTGGGTAGATCATATGTTATGTGAATATATCACAGTTAAACTGCTTAATAAACAAATAAATAATTGTGCAAGAATAGCCAGAAATAGCAGCTTTGTACAGCAGGGGAAACAGAGCTTTAGAGATTAGGAATTTGTTTGTTTTTTGTCTGCTTTTTTTGTTTATTATTATTATTATTGAAATAATGAAATGCTTTAATAATGATTGAAATGATAAATGCACAACTATGTGATTATATGAATTCCATTGTTTGTACACTGGATAAATTGTATGCTTTATTAATATATATCAATAAAATTGATTTGTTCAAAAAAATGTTAGACAAATTTCACATACTCTTGAAGAAGAGGTCTAAGGTACAGGAAGATTGAGATTTTGTGATTGGTCATTAGTGTAATATATTCTGGCACTGCATAACCATCATCCACCATTTCTCAACTTATTCCTCCAAGGACAGAGATTTCACCAAGGCATTAAGAAATTCATTGTTCACGGAGTCATCAGAATACCTGTAAAGCTTTGCTGTGACTACCTTAAGTACACTAAAGATGATAGGAAGCTTGCTTCAGTGGAATTAGATTCCCAGACTGGAAAGAAGCCAATTGGCAGTATGTATGTCTGAGAGACAAAATAGCAGCAACTACCAAGATAAACCACAAATTCAAGTTCATAATCAATGTGTTTCTTGTGCAGACATCTGTAGCAATGGCTTATGGGTCAAGTGCCTCCCAATGAATTGAATAGTTGAGAAAGCAATCCATTTGTTAACTCTCTTGTAATGAAAAATCATTCCATTTTTGCATATTTAGGTTTTAGCTGAAAATTAGCTCATGTTGTACTAGTAAGGAATCATAACCCCTATATAATTCTCTGACTTAAGCCAGTTTATAACCCCAGGACACTTTGAATGAAAGGGAGGTCAGCTTCTTTTAGGAAGAACCCTAAGCCAAGGTGCAGATTGTATATTTTCCTCCAAGAATTCACATGGATAGCTGGCAGCCATTTACCAGGGAAAGGCTCAGTCCATCTCAAAGTTATTGTTTACTGATTCTTAACTGTCACTAATTCCTAGAGATGTTAAAACACCACTGAGTTCCACACTCCTTAATGTGACTAATATTTTTGGCCTGAGTGCAGTTCTCAGTGGATGCCCAGGGACTGGATACACAGGATGTTATCATATATGCAGACCGAAAAAGTGTTTTGAATATATATGTGTGGAGTAAAACAGAATCTTCAAATTAGATCTTTTTCCCTTATCCTTAGAATGAGGAATATTATTGTCTGCAAGTTCAAGTGTAATTCCTTAAAATTGCTCCCTATAGAAACCCTTAGTCACACTAATGGACAAAACACAACACTGTATTCTTGAGACAAAGGGAAAGGTTAGTGTTTTCTTCAAACACTTGATTGAATAAGACATCTATGTAGACTCTACACTAGTAATTTGACATGTGTTTATGCAAACTTCTTTAATTTAGTGAGGTGTTCTCCTGCTAAGGGTGTTGATGGTATTCAAGTATAGGGGCAATTGTCATGGAGAATGTCCTCCTTGGCCTTGACTTAGGCAGAGTTTGTAGCTCTGTCTGTTTTTTATTTCATTATAATTTATTTCATTTCATTTCATTTCGGATATATTACAATTTAAGGCATTGCTACACTGATTATACACGTAGAATTTCACATATGACTTCTCTGGTTTGTATATGCAATATAGAGGTCAATGAAGATGCTTCTACTTTCATTGCATTTATATTTTGATATCTGTCATGTCATAGATCAACTAAAGGATTTGTTACATAGGTGACAAATTGATTACAAAGAGTGTTTCTTCACGGTGTGAGATCTTTCATGTGTTATAGATTAATTCTACAGCTGATATTTCTTCTATATTTGAAACATTTATTGTGTAAGTTTTTTCATATTACCAGGTGTATTAGTCAGCCAAAGCGGTGCTGATGCAAAATACCAGAAATCTGTTGGCTATTATAAAATGGTATTTATTTAGAGTAGAAACTTACAGTTACCAGGCCATAAAGTATAAGTTACTTAACTCACCAAAGTCTGTTGCCTTGTGTTGGAGCAAGAGAGCAGCCAATGTCTGCAAGGGTTCAGGTTTCCTCTTCCTCTTAAGGATACATGGTGTCAGCTTCTTCAAATATCAGCTGTAGGCTGTGATAATCTTGCCTCTCTCCCAGGTTTGTTTCTCTCTGGGCTCATGTGCTCTGCTCTTTCCACAAGGCCAGCTATAAACTATCAGGTGAATATCTCATGTCTCTTCACAGGGTCTCTGCAGTGTATAATGGAGCCTTCTCTCTTTCCTCATGTATCTGCATCTCTGTTTATTTACTTCTCAGGGTTCCAGCATTAAAATTCCCACCTCCCTTATCTGTGGTGAAGTTTCTCTGTGGGTCCCTGCCCACCGGGGGGTGGGGACTCAATGTCTTACTGACATGGCCCAATCAAAGCCTTAATCATTAGTTAATCAAGTAAAAGTGAAACCTTTGAATCCAATATAATATAAGATGCCCAGAGGAACACACCAGTTTATAAACATAATCCAATATCTATTTTTGGAATTCATAAACAATATCAAACTGCTACACCAGGTTTTCTAAGTTAGAACAATGATTGAACACTTTTCAACATCAATGGCATTGATAGGGTTTCTCTCCAGTGTTAGTTTTCATGTTTTCTAAGGGCAGAAACATAAAGGAAGCCTTTCCTACATTGATTACATTCATATGGTTTCTACGTGTGAGTGTTTTCATGATGCCTAAGGGAAGAACAATGAAGTTTTCCCCACATTGTTTACATTTATATGGTTTCTCTCCAGTGTGAGTATTCATGTGTTCTAAGGTGAGAACAATAAGTGAAGGCTTTCCCACATTGGTTACATTCAAAGTTTCTCTCCATTATGAGTTTTTTCATGTTCTCTGTGATGAGAATAATAAGTGAAGGCTTTCCCATACACACATTTATAGGGTTTCTCTCCCTTGTGAGTCCTCTCATATTTTCTAAGGTCAGAACAATAAATGAAAGCTTTCCCACATAGATGAAATTTGTAAAGTTTCTCTCCAGTGTGAGATCTCTCATGTTGTCTTAAGGACAATGGTTATAATGATTAGAACAATGATTGTACGCTTTGCCACATATATGACATTCATAGGGTTTCTTTCCAGATTAAGTCCTCTCATGTTTTCTCAGTTCAGAAAAAGAAGTGAAGGCTTTCCCACATACACAAAATCTTTAAGGTTTCTCTGCAGTGTGAATTGTCTCATATCTGATAAGGTCAGAAGGATGAGCAAAGGCTTTCCCATATTGATGACATTCATAGTTTCTCTCCAATGTCAGTTCCAGTATATTTTCTAAGGCTGGAGGTTTGACAAAATGTTTTACAACTTAGATGATAGTCACAGAATTTATTTCTAGTTTCCACTTGCTTAAGTTGAGTAAAAAGATGACTGGTTAGTGAAGGCTTTTCCAAATAAGTTTTTGAAATAAGGTTTCTTTCCCATGTGAGTTAACACATGTTCTGTCATGGTGGATCTGTCAGGGAAATTTTCTTGCAAATCACGACATTTAAAGGGATTCTTTTGAATGTAAGATCTCAAACATATGATGGGAAAGTGTCTTTCCTGCACATAGGTAGCATGGACACCATTTCTTTTTTAAAAAAACTTTTACCTTGCCTGTAGTCTGACTTTGGAGAAATCTTATTCCTTCTATCCACAGTTCTTCTACTTGCACCAAATGGAAAAGTATATCTGATTTCCAGACCTGATATTTTGGACTAGATGGTTGATATTCTCCAGCATCACATCTCTGAACAGCTTTCTCTGAGATATGTCCAGAAGAGCCCACTCTTCTTGAGAAAAGTCCATAGCTACATCTTTGAAAGTCACTGACTCCATTCTCAAAAACTCAATTGACAACTGTCTTCCTCTGTGTTTCCACTCATAACAGAAAAGGAATAAGTGTTCAAATCCTTTCTATACACAAAGTTGGGGTCGCACTCTTTTCCTGAGTAGATGTCTTAATTCCAGACCTCAGCTTCCAATCACCAGAGGGAAATTAGAAAATGCTACAAAATGGATCCAGGTAAACTATATTTGTAATCTGGATATTTGGCAGTGCATCTTTTAGTACTCTCTTAGCACACCTTTTCAAAAGAAACATACAGCCACCCAGTAAAAACAAGATGACCAAAGAGTCACATCTTACCAGAAAGAAAGTTTGGAATATTTTACCAGGTAAATATTCCCATTCAACTGATATGCTGAGAAAGAATAACTAGACCAGAACGTGAAGAAGACAGATAGAAAATTATTTGTATTTGCAATTATATTAGGTGGTTATAATTTGTTATGTCTCAGCTATGTAGATCTTTGTAACTTCACTTTGTCTTTTGTTTAGTCACAAAGCAGACTGTGAATACAAGAAGCATTAAAGTATAGTTTGCAGGTTAAAAGAAGATGTAATCCAGAAATGCTCCTGGCTCATGGGCTATGTTGTGAAAGATCTACAATACATTAAATTTCAAGAGATTTTGCACGAACATTTATGAACATTTTTATTTATTTAATGTTTGATTCATTAAACTCATATCTAAAAGACATACCTTGTATACAATTTTCTCTTAAGATTTTAATTTTCTTTATGTATAATTAAAGAAATTTAATTTCACTATGAATTTACACTGCAATTTCAAAGTAATATGGCAGACTATTCTACATACTTGAAAACTATAATCTATATTGACTATTTCCAACAGAGTGATCAAAAACTTATTGCTGAATTTATACTTACATAATTCTAAAAGATTAATTCCACCTGTTTAATTAAAATGTAAGTTAATATTTATTTTTTATGTCTTCCTAAGATTATTATTGGCCTTACTGTATTACCTTACTAGGATTTTGGTGATATTATTATACATGTTTCTAGAGTTGAGATAACATTTCCAGACACAAAATAATATGATTATACACTTGGCCTAGCTGAGGTTATAGTCTCAGTGTACATATTGATTTTTATTTAGAGAAAAGAACTTGATTGCTTCTCATAACAGGATTTAAATAGGAATCTTTGGCTATCAGTTTTAGCTACTTTTTAGTAGTTAAATTTCAGGGTTTACAAGAATAACACATCTTAAATAAAACTTTGTAACATCAGTTTGATTTTTGTAACTGGCCTTTCCTTCCAATTTAATTATTTTCTGCTTTCATTTCCCTGACATTGAATTACTGACTTTCTGTCACTGTAATATACTGATTTAATCTGTTAACACTGAAAAGGTAAGTGTTTTTATCAGAACTTTAATATCAGTACCAGTGATTTTTGAGAGCTTATGTATTAGAAATTACCTGGGACAGCATAAGCAGTTTTGTGTTTTAGAACATTTGTCTAAACCAAGAATTTTAGAATTCCAGTGCTCCTATTGGGTTTCATTTAGGTTACTGTGTGTGAAAACTGGCACTGATTGCATGCCTGGCACCCACTTTCCAGGTTAATGTGCATGGCCATCAGTGTTGAGTGGTCCTTCCTGGTTCTGTGTAGCACCCTACTTTTCCTAGGATTGCATAGCTATGTAACAGTTCCTTGCATTTTTTCCTTTATTGCTTACACAAATAGACATAAGGATATATTTATATTTTATAAACATAAAACATATTAACATTGCCTTACTTTTTAAAATCATTCAAAATTGCATGGAACCTATCATATCTGTAACCCTCCCCCCTTTCTTAACACTACATGTTTGACTTCTTTATAAAATCATTTCTCTTTTAAAGAACATGTATACAGAGATTTTCATTTCTCAATTTGTTTCACTTCACCATAGTTATTATCTGTTTTATTATAATAATTGTGTTTTTGTGCTCAAAATAATCACAGTTTGTATGACAGAAATGTGTGTAAGTTACCTCTTTTAAAATAAACTATAAGCCCTTAGAGTGATTCACAAAAACCAAACCTATGTGGTCTTGACTAATATTTCATTAATGGAATAATATACATAAAAGATAAAGACATTGGTGCGATCATACCTTCTGAACCTATTTTGCAGCAAAAGTGATTCCTGTGTGTTGCTGGACCTCTATGCTAATGCTCTTGGGAGAATAGTACCTATAAAAATAGTTAAAAATTTTATGAAGGCAATGGAAAATGATAATGTTCATCTAGTTTTCAATTGGGATAAATAACAGGAATTTTTTCAGCATATTTGCTCATATTTTTAGGAATTTATTATATAAATATTTACATGCAACAGTCTGACAAAATTTACTTATATTAAGGAGACTGGGCTATTCTTTTACTTTCTTTATGTGTTTTCTTTTGGGTTTTAAATAGTTTTGAATCTAATAATATAATATTCATTATAAATTGCTATATTTTAATTCATCTTTTCTCTTTGAGGTTGTCCTAATTTTCATACTGTATTTCTACTGAAATGACATGTGTTAAGGTTGAAAATTGTGTAAATCTATAAGAATCCTTGATCGTAATGGACAACAATGGCAGCCATGTTTGAGATACAAGTAAGCTGATCAAAAATTTTACATGCATCTTCTTAGAGGTAGAGAATCTGAATTTATTTCAAGAGTTTATAAAGAGCCTCTTTCACATCCTTATTCCCCAGACTATAGATCATAGGGTTCAACATGGGGAAAACCACAGTGTAAAATGTAGAAATGATTTTGTCTCTGTCCAGAGAATAGCTAGATCAGGGGTGAGCATATGTGTAGAGAATGGAGCCAGAGTATAATGTAACAGAGATCAGGTGGGAAGAGCAGTTGGAGAAGACTTTGAGGTGGCCCTGGGTAGAGCGGATCCTTGAGATAATTGCAATGATGAAGAGGTAGGACGCCAATATGAACAAAGTGGGGATAATGATATTGGAAGCCAGGAGGAAGAACAGCACATCATTCCTGCCACAAGCGAGCTTTACCAGGTGAGGCAAATCACAGAAGAAACCATCAATGATGTTGTCACCACAGAATTTCAAAGCAAATGTACTTTTGTTGATGAAGGAAGAATTAATAAAGCCACCAAGATATGAAACTTCTACAAAAATAGCAATTAGCTTTATGGACATTGCCTTGAAATAAAACAGTGGCTTTGAGATATCCACATAGCAGTCATAAGCAAACAACAGGAAACACTCACTATAGGCCAGCCCAGCAGAGAAGAAGGACTGAACTACACAGCCAGTAAAGGAGATGCTTTTGTCTTCAGAGATGCAAGTCACTAGAATCTTTGGGGTGTACACGGAGGAATACCAGAGATCCAGAAAAGACAGGTTCCCAATGAAAAAATACATGGGTGTGTGGAGCCAGGAATCCTTAGAGATCAACACCATGACAATGATATTTCCCACCAGTGTCACAGAGTATATTCCAAGGAACAGCACAAACAGAACAAGCTTCCTCACCGGATGTGTGGTGAAGCCCACCAGGACGAAATGTGTCACGGTGTGATTGGCCCTCTCCATGGCTATAAGGAATCTCACTTAAGAGGACAGAAAATGAGTTTTCATCTTGAACAACTGTGGGGAATAAACTGAAAATAGGATAAATGAATAACATCACACCACTGGTAACTCTAGAAGTTTAGAAGGAATCTAACTATATATTAGAACATATATACATATATATAAATATATATATACACACACACATATTTTAGATTTTTTTAAAATTCAGAAGAATTAATTACATTTTACGCTTATATATTCAAATTCCAAATTTCTAAGTTGGTTACCTATTTTTTTTCTCCTAGGAATGACATTGCAAAGAAATTTCACCTTTACTCTGAATAAAGCACTGACTTAGTGTTTCTCATGCATAATTTAATGTATTCCATAAATACTCATCATAAGTAAGTTTACAAATTAAGAGCAATGATTTTACAGATGACTGAGTTGAGGTTTAATAAGTAGCTAGTAGTTTCACAGTTAATAAGTAATTAGGAGTTACAGTGTTAAAAAGTAGTGGTGTTTTATCTAGAGACCAGGTACTAAAACACTAAACTACCTCTTTCTTATGTTATATTAGGTTAGGAGTTGTTAGTGATTTCTGTTGTTTGCTTTCTTTTTGGTTATAACTCCTTAATTCAAAACCAATATGATATTGCAGAGGGATTCAGATGTTGCCCAGAGATGGGCACCTTACACATATTGGTTCAGAAACAATGTTTACAAGAAATATCCCAGATCATCTGCTGGAAGATACTTGTGATCTTATATTTGCAGCCAATCCTGAATATGAGCATAAAGACATTCCAATTCATCCCCACCCAGGATCAGAACACATATCTTCAACTTTCACTGTCACAACCAATGAAGGTGCACCCTGAGGATCCAGGAAATTAAAACTGCTCCTTCTCACAGGTGTACATGATTCTTTAAGCACCTCAGGGTTTCAAAGCATTGAAATACTCTGCAAAGGAAATTAACAATGCATTGACTCATTTAGGAGAGTTTTTCTCAAATCAAAAGAAGGTAATTTTTTTAAAAAGGTGATGATAATTACTATATATTGAGAACATACTCTTTAGAACATTGCTTCCTAGAAATATTTTTGTCTTGTAGTTTCCATTATGAACAAGAAAATATATTCTGTTGACTTAATTATCTTGCCCAAGGTAAACTCAAAATTTAATGGTAGTTAGGACGTGAACCCAATATAATCAATTTATAAAATTCATAGTATTTCCCCTATACGACAAACATTTTAGAAATGTGTAATCTAGTAGTGACTATATTGCCTTACATATGGTTGTCATTTATCCTCAGTATCTGTACAGAAAGATTTCACAAAAGCATATGCTTCATCAAATCAGTACATAATTTTGAGGTGAAAAGGAAGTATTCATAGTGATAAATGTTCCTCAAAGTTCATCATGTTTCTCCATTATTTATCACAATGATAATTATTGAACACTTTACATGGGCCCAATACTTTTCTCACAGCTTTACAATTTTCACCTCATTTTATCGTTCACAATAATCTTGTGAAATAAAGGTAATTATCATTCCCATTTACAGATGAGTAACCTGAGATATAGATATGATTTTACATACATTAGACAAGTTGCAAATTTGAAGTCTTACAAAGCCAAGACTCAAAACCAGTTCTCCTAGTGCTCTTCACCTGTCGCCAAAATTATCCAACTTTAACTGTGTCTAGATACTTGGCCAGGCACTAAGAACAAAAGTAGAACTAAGATCTGGGCCATGACCTCAAGAAGTGAGTATTTCATAGAATGTAAATAAATCTTTCTTAACAAGTAAATGTAATAGTTTTTATCAAATTATCATACTTGATCATGGAGGACAGACCAGAGAGGAGATTGTACTAGGGAGAAAGAGGAAGACTTGTGTGTGCCATGAGAGGTTTGACATGGGAGAAGGAAATATGCATCTGTCCTTAAAGAATGAGTGGACACTGGCCATCTGGTAGGAAGTCTTTTTCTGAGAAAGTAGACAACAACTATCAAGGCTGAAGCAAGAAATGGAATGGAGGCAGGTGGAACTGGTGGAAGTTTCACTGTTGAGTGTATTTTTTGGGAACAGTAAAGATGAGCTTAGATGAGATCAAAGAAATTTTTATACTACACTCAGAACATTCTTGGAGATAATGGCTTAATGCAGGTCAATATTAACTCTTTTGAAATTTCAGGTTTTATGACAAAGTTCAGTAGGGTTAGGGGGAAGATTCTGGCACTGCCCAAATCAGTATATGCACAGCCAGCTTCAAAAGAGAGTGCATAAACTGTCTCCTCCACCTTTATTCCAGGATCAGAAAAGTTCCTTCCTCTGTTAACAGTTTCACAGTGGAACCAAGGATGGCAGATTCTGGTATGCTAATTTCATCAGAGGGCTCATCCTGTATGTCATATTTCCAAAGGAGTATCATGGCATAGACCATTACTGAGAAACCCAATTAGGACACAAATATATGAATTGGAACAGGTTAGGCTAAGGTGCTAATCATAAAATTAGCAATAATGAAGTGGAGATAGTGAAGGAGGAAGAAGGTGAAAAAAGATGTGTCCTAGCCCAGGAACTGTACCTGATATTTTACATGCATTACATCCTTTCTTAATAAAAATTATAGGGCAGATTTCATTATCCCCATATTTCATAATTATGGAAATGGATGCTTGGGAAAAACATAATTAAAAACAAAATCTTTTCCCAATCCAGAAAACCTCTCAACAAAGTTAGCAATAGAAATATAATCTTGTTGAATAAGTCCTGAACCAGAATGTGATACATTCTAGATAATATGCAAAGAGATTAGAAAGACAAAATGGGCTCAGCCTTTTTATGAGGCCAAGGAATACAACCTATTACATACACACTCTGAAGATAGTGTAGGAATAGGTTTAGACTTTGGGGCCAAGAACCCTTTGAAAGTTGTGCTACTCTCCTCCCAGGAAACTGGGAGAATGGGGGGATATTTTCTTTGATTAGAGTTCAAAATGACAAAAAGAGAATTTATAATTACAGGGTTTCTAAAGTAAATACTAAGAGATGGGAGGGAGGAGGAAGTCTCCTCCATGATATTCAAGAGGGAGAATGAAGCACTTTATTCTTTTAAATTTGCACTTGCCCTTGATGCACTCAAAAAGATCAGGAAGAGGATTTGCACTTAGGTTGGCTTGAAGCTTGGGCTAATGCAAATATTAGGTCTCAAAGTTGTTTGGGTCTATTCAGACCTACCTCTCTTCTTTTATAGAATTTAACATACAGACTATTTTTTTTTAAAGATCTATTTTATTTATTTACCCTCCACTCCCCCTCCCACCTCCCAGTTTGCTGTCTGCTCTCTGTGTCCATTTACTGTGTGCTTTTTGTGTCTGCTCGTCTTCTCTTTAGGAGATACCAGGAACTGAACCTGGGTCCTCTCATGTGGAAGAGAGGCACTCAATCACCTGAGGCACCTCAGCTCCCTTGTTTGTTGTGTCTTTTATTGTCTTTCCTCTTTGTGTCTCTTTAGTTGCATCATCTTGTGTCAGCTTGCCGCGCCTGCCGTCCATGCCAGCTGACCTTCTCCAGGAGGCACTGGTTACCGAACTAATTGCTCCCAATCACTTGAACCCAAGAACTTGAACCACATCCACTTCCTGACATGTAGGCAATTTCGATAACTCTCCACCCCAAGTAATAAAAACAAAACAACCCCCCACATGGATCAAGGCCAGATATTAGACCCTGTCTCCACTTATCAGTCCTTCCCAAGTTACAACAATGGGATCATGTCAGCTGACTTCCTTGAAATAATTTTCAAGTTTCTCAATTATTTCTATCAGTAAGCATAGTTGAGCTTCTACTGTGTGCCAGGTACTGCCTCTAGTGCTTGATGGTAGTTACGTTTTAAAGTCATTTGAGATATGTGCTGCCATTACAAAGGCTTTTTGCTAAAGTTAAAATAGAATAAAAGTGTACAGCTGTAATTAATATTATTATGAATAAAGTAAAATGCTCATATAGTACAAATATTGGGAAAATAATTTTACTGTATGGCCATTTAAACCAGTGTTTTAGAAAAAGTATTAAAAAATAAGAACTAAAGTATATGGCATTATTTCATTTCTCATCAATATCCTAAGAGGTAATTCTGTTTCATAAATTAAAATAGATAGGCTCTTCTGGAGAAACAACATGACCCCTGGGGACACAAAGCAAATCAGAGGGCAAAGGCACCCTGTGCCTCTGACCCTGTCCTGTGCTTTTTCTACTACAGGATAATTCTCCTAAGACTCCTCATGCTGTGGCTTAAATCCTCCCTTTTATGTTTTGCTGATCGTTATATTTAAATAGAAAGGCAAATGACCTTTGACCTCCTGACCTTCCAACCTAGCCTTTCAGAAAAATATTTGATAATCTTCTGAGAGGAGGGCATAAGCAGAAGTGAGACTGCTTTGCAACAAAGTGAATATTTATATCTCAGGGAACCTCTTGGCTGGAAATGTCTGATTTCTTCACATGAACTCCAAACACACATATGCGCCTGCCTACTTGACGTGGACACAGCAACCATACTGATGTCTTCCATCGTCATCATTTGTAGCCCAAAGGACCTTCACGTTCAAGATCTTTGTGCTTGTTATTCATTCTGTCCTCATTGTACATACTTTCCTCCATTCAACTTTTTGAGAAATGTGTCCCCTTCTCAGCTTGGTCTTCTCTAATCACACTCTTCAATAATTGCCCCTCTCTCTCCCCACCAGCATTCCCTATCCTCCTTCCTTGCTTTCCTCTTCTAGAACATTTACCATCTGTGTTTCCACCTGCTAGGAGGAGAGCTCAAAAGGCCAAGGTTTATTTTTGTTGCTTTGCTCACTGATGGTTGACAACAGTTAAAACAGCATCTGGCTCATAGTAGGAGGAAGCATAGGTGATATTTGCTGAATGGGTGAATGGGCTACCCTGATTATAGAGAAGCATCTCAGCAAAATCCACATTCAGATATGCTCTAAGGATGGCATTTAACTCATAAAGAACCTGTTTATCACCCCACCTGACTTGTTAGAACTAGAAATATCTAATCATTTTGTGCTCTTCACAGACAAGTTCAAGAAAAAAAGCAAGGACAACTAGTCACATAATCTAATCTGACTATTGACATATACAGTCAAATTATATTTCATAATAGAATGTGCTTAAGGGAAGTAGGTTTCCATTTGAGCATCAGATTGTATTTCATATTGAAGAGCAATAGAAAACCATGTCTTGGAAATCTGAGGTGTGTATGATTTGAGGTGTCAAACCACAGATAGCTGTGTTGTAGTGGAGACAGCATATATCAAGCAGAAGAAATTGATTCAAGGTCTGTCTCACCATCTTTGTGAACTTTCAGAAGTGCTTTAATGTCATTAAGCCTCAGTTACCTCTGTGTAAAAAAAGGAATTAAAATTAAAAAAAAAAAGTAAACTGAAAGAACTTAAAACTTTTTCAGGATTTATTTTGAGCTTGATTATAAACATTTCTCTTTCTATAGTCTGCCATTCTCTTGAGTACTTGAGATATCCACATAAACTTATTCTTTTTGTAAATATTTCTCAATGACTAATCTTTAAATTTCTCTGTCAATTACACAGGTTTTCAGTTCTTTCTCACCACTAAAAGTAGAGAATCTGACTCTCTTTACACTCTCAGTAGTTTCAGAAACTGTCATAGAGTGAAGGTGAAATATGAAAATGAAGTTTTGTACCTTCTCTCATATAAGTACAGGTAAATGACTGCAGAATTACATGGAAAAAAAAACCCAAAAATTATGTCAATATTAATACCTGAATCACACAACTTACCTAGAATTTGAAGCAAAAGCATCATTATAGCATGTCTACTTTCACATCAGCTAGTTTCAGAAATTTTATACCAGGTATTGAATCCCAAGTGCATTGGATTTATGGAATTTCTGATGGTTTTATAACTTCAGAGAACAGCTAACAAGGCAATTAAAAAAAAAAAAAAACTACTCATTGAGAAA